>JABSTR010000212.1:0-50655 GCA_013339765.2 Haemaphysalis longicornis
TATCGCAGTTGGGCGCGCGCACTTCGCAGTAATCACCCTACGCGGGCGCTCGTAGGGGCTCCATCCCTGCAAGGTAACGACGGAGTCCTAACAACGCTGTTTTCGTGTTCTTCTCCTTAGTAAATCCGTACTGATGAGAATTGAGGAGACTAGACTGCTAAAAGAAGAAGTTAAAGAGAATTTAGCATACCCTCCAGCGGTTCCCCCCTACAGAAGTAAAACATATTGTTTTGTCGTGAAGAGGGCTCGTGCCTTGGAATTCCAGGTTTTAAAAAGAATGTATCAAGGGCGATTTTCCACTGAGATTGGAAATGTCCCAGCTTATGATATGCATAACACACTCTTACGAGGAATGTGGGTGATTAAAAGCTGCGCCGTAATGCTGAATGTAAGTCCAAAGCTATGGGCTGAGGTAATGTTAAGGGTACAGGCTGCTGCTATTAATTCTGTTAGTCTGAAGGCGATACGTCCGTGTTGTATTTTAAACGGTGTGTTTGCAACAGACATGACTCAAGCCATGTGAGCCCATGCTCCACCCTTCCTCCTATTATCTGATATGAGTGTCTCTGGAAGCAGGTAGGTAGATTGTATCATGCCATTTATGAAACGGGCGTTAGCTCGTAGAAGAGCGGATGTACTGTTGGAACAGTAAACATAAACAGGCAGAATGCGGCTTGGAAGGGGCTCGCGAATAAGCTTTTTCTTCTTCCCATGAACACGCCTGCCTTGCTGCAGTGACATTGGCTTCTTCAATGTGGATCCTACAGTCACTCCGGACTTTGTTATAGTCAAACGAGACATACCTGGCATCGCTAAAACTGTCGCCGAATAGCACTTTAGGTTGACCACTCCTTGGCAAGGGCTACAAGGTGTACCACATGTTTCCGCTGTGTTGTTTGGGACGCTCTTGTAGTTTCTGACACGATAAAACTTTGAATGTAAGGTATCAACACCAGCATCAAGAGCTTAGGTGTAAAAAATTCATCGAATCGATATCCTGAAAGCATATGTCACTTGTCAAGTGCTCAAAATGCGACGTGTATTCTCTTTTGTTAGGCGTTTCTCGAGGAAATGTAAGTGACAGAGGGTCAAAAACGATTCTGCGATGGTCCTACAAAAAAGCTTGTAATCAATTTCAAATGACAGCTTTCCCAAACGGGGCCCAGCACCATTGTACGGTCAAACCGCAACTATGCATACTGATTCAGGAATTTCACTGATGACGTCCGGTCCATGAATAGATTAAGCACTATTCATTGCAAAAAAATGTCTTAACTACTGGTCCCGAGTGCTTAATACCGTGCCACCCACAATTGGGTTTCGGAAATTGAAATCAGGTGCCAGTACCGTATTGGTACATTTGCAAGGCTCGGTAGCATCGGTTAGTGAAGTGAATATATGCAACTGAGTGGAACAGACGGGGCAGCATGTGCAGCAACCAAAAGCGCTTCGAATTTATTGTGTTGTAGTTTGATTGCAACCACGCAGGGCACAAATAAACAAGAAGTACATAAAAATTTTGTTGGGACAAGACAAATATGCAATGGCGAGCCTCCTCATTGAAAAACGTTATAAATGCTGCGGTACTCCTCGTGCGGTTCAGCCACGGGCTTGTGGATCCCAAGTGAAAGGCACGTCAATCAGCAGCGCCTCGATGAAGTCAAATAAATGAGAGGTGGCCGTGAGCGTGTGGGTGAGGCTACTTTTCTGGAACTTGATTGCAGCCATGATGAATAAATAAAGTGGAAGGGCTTTTCGAAGTCCTTTACGTGTTAGGTTAAACACATAGAGCGGGCGTCGTAGCCAGATCGTAAGTGGTCTTTGGCTTTAGCATGGTGATTCAAAACACGACCGTAAATCAACGCAGTGTATTACAAGCGTGTCGAAACGTCGACCCGCTGCTCGGAACTGTCTGCAAGCCACTTTTTTCCTGATCAGTTACTGGGCACTCCCCCGACGCTTGAGAATTCGCACAACTGGCAGAGCAAGCCGTCTCCGCATTGAATCGCGTAGCGGAATCTCCGAATATGCTGTTTTATTACGGGCGGCCACATACAATTTTTTTTGGACAAGCCCTTCAATAATCCACACCGATGGAGATTCTCCTACAATATGCACATATCCCAGAAGGGTGTCGAAAATATTTACGATACTTGCAATCTTCAACTGGGGTATAAAGTTGTTTCTGGAGTTTAGATTACTCCTTAGCAACGCAGGAGACACACTGGGGTCCGCCCCAAATATCTTCAATTAAGGTAGTCAACGGGGACGACGGGAAGGCTTGAGTGCACCCTTGAAGTGAGCACGGCATTCTATTGTACTTTGTAGGTTGTGTATGAAAGCTTGATCGCCTGATGCGACAGTCAGTCTAGTAATTTCAGAACTGTCATAGGCAAAGGTTGATTCAAGCATGCCGATATTCTGGGGGCTGCTTTAGTTATTGGAAGCAGAGGCGCAAGATGTAGAACGGAGTTTGGCTTGTTCGTTATGGTTCAAGGTCCTGGAGAAGTTTCGTTGTCTTGAGTACTGAATGCAGGTGGCAGATGCAACGAGGCACCGGCAGGAGTGGCGGTGTCCTGAGAACAGCGTCAGGTCTCCATATAATATTACTTCGCAATGAATGGGGTATCCTGGTTCTCGATGGCCTCCCGAAAAGCATCTGCAAGTTCAGAGCGTAGGTCTTTGATCTGGCCTTCAGGTCGTGATATCTGCATGAATAATTTCATAATCCTGTGTTGCAATCAGTCGAAAGTTCTGAGCAACATTTTTCGCGCCCTGATAGCTATTTTGTTTCCTGAATCGTTTAAAATTGTCGATAGCTCTTATGTCGTTCCCACAAAGCCAAGATACATATTCCTCTGGCGCGCTTGATAAACCCGTGACAAATTTGCCCATTCCGCGGAGTTACCGTTGTCAGGTGTCCGTGATGGTGGTTATTCTGGTTATCATCTTCTTCATGACCTTAGTTTATTTTGAGATCCGGGCTGGAAATGCGCTCCGGGCTAGTTGAGGTATGTATCACGCCAGTAGATTTGTGATCTGTGGGATTGACCAGGTTGGCAGGGGCATGTGCCCTGTTGCTTCCGGCCTATGTTTCCTTCATTCTTAAAGATGCACCCCGTGCTAGGGGCGTGACACGTTGCTGAAAACCTCGCAGGTACTCACCCAAGATAAGCATGATTGAACGCCTTGGCAGGTGACCGTGTATTTACAAATGCTTGACCACAAGGCATGTATACAAATTGACGCTAGGCCTATTGAGTAAAAGCGTCCTGGAGTCGCACAATTTCTCTTTTATACCAAGCGATGAACCCGCGTTGTCTACGAAACTGATCGCGCCGCAGGCGAAAGCAGGAGCGAGTAGCAAACTGTAACATATCAACGCAAACACGGAGTGGACATGAATCGCTACCTCGTTTTCATCAAGCCAGGCGTTGACACTCCCCATCCTACGGGAACTCTGGAGGCGTGCCGGAGACCACCGGTGGCACCGCTGTCAGAAGTGCAGAGCACAGGCAAGTAGGTGCCTTATGGACACTTTTGACTGTTCTTGTATTGGCCGTTGTTCGCATAAGTGCGGGTCACCGCCCTCACCGTGTGGATCTGTGCATTCCTTGATTGCGCCAGTGCGCTATATAGGAGGTCCAGCAGGTCGCAAGACATATTTCATGTCTTTGCTGGGTAGCCCGCGTCTGAAATGTGACGCCTCGCGCCGTCTGATATTTCATTGTAGCCACCGCTATAAGCGAAGAGGCTGAAATGTGTAACGGCGGCTATAGTGAGTCCCCTTCCACTGCCTCAGGGAGCGGCGCGTCCGGTCAACGCCGGCGGACGAGGCTGCCGCCAGAAAGCGGGCTGGCCAGATGGTCACAGGTGTATGTCCCAATTGCTTGGTGATAGTGCAGTCTAGTGTTTGTATCGTGGATGTCCGTCTAATAAACCCCGGTAGTATGGAATCAATCGCTTGCCCCTGAAGTATCTGATCACGTACACGCCCGGCGAGAGCCATACCTCGCGCTCGAACCCGTGGTGTGCAGATTCCGTCGGCAGTTCGGTGCAGCACGATACCAGTGAGAATGGCGACCATGCGGTATTCTATGCCTTGATGCAATGATTGAGCCCACCTTTCTTGCGCTCAACGTTCGGAAGCTTATGTTAATTCAGTCGCTCCCTCCATTCTAGCCACCTCTGCTTGTGCAGTAGGCTGACCACGCAAGGTACACTAGTTTCATGCACGGTACGTTTCGGTGATAGCCCGCTTTCCTGCAGCTCCCTTGACGGTAATCTTGCTTTTGTATGCCGGTGGAGCTCAATAGCGCCAGCGCTGCCTCGCGCCGAGCATGATCAACATAGGTTCTTTTGTGGTCTGTTCAAATAGAATGTTCTTTTGTGGAAGTGCAACCTACAGTCGCGCGCTAAAGAAAATGCTTGAAGTCGAGTAGCCTCATTCACATTTTAGAAGATTCTAGCTAGTCCTTGATCTCTTATGTCTACCGGTTCCTTCTGTGGGGATCTCATGTATTATGTTCGCCCCGAAGAGCTGACCATGGTTTTGGTGGAAAAATTCCTTTTTCCGAGTAACCTCTCGGCCGCCTTAGGTAGGCGGAGCGCAGGGAGCTTGGCTGGATTTAGAACGGGCACTGGGGGCGGGAACCACAGTTATGGCGATGGTTGCTGGGAATAGTGCAGTGCCGGACTGATTGGGGGCCCGTGATTCAATACATCGCTGCTGTCAATATGTATGAACGGTAAACGGCGGATGTCCCGAAGAGTGAGTTATTCGTATTGTTCCGTCATTTCATTGCACATCTTGGCCATATTGTCTTCATTATCAGTGGCAGATGGACGTTTAGTATTTGTTGTAATTGCGTTTACTACTGTTGGAAGACACCTTGCCTGTGAAGAGCCTTGCCATCTGTCCCCTTTTATATAGTGGAAATTGTGCACCTGGATTATTCCTAGTAAATGCCGCAATTCCACACTAGGCCTATCCGTAACGTGTACGAGCAACTTCGGTGCGTCTCACCGTTTTGGGCGGGCGGAGCGTACTGTTTCTGCAAAATTATTTTTTGGCCATTGCTTGGTGTCGTACCGGTCATAGCCGATTGCCGTCGCAGTATAAGAACACCAGCCTGTTAACTATTCTTCCGAGCCGATTCCTGCTCATTCAGTTGACAGTATTTCCGTCCCGCTATGAGAGTTTAACAACGCATGTTTTTTACGATGATGTTGTTGATGTATTTTGTTAGTATTTGCGTTGCGTGCAGTGTAAAAGAGTGGAGCTGCTCATAGCAGTGTTTGTATGGTTGTGTTAAGAATTGTACTTTCTTTTTCTAGTCACAAACTTTTCGTTCTTAATAGTGTAAAAAGGTTGCGTTTTTAGAGTATTGAGAAAAAACGGACGCACTATGGCTTTTCCGTTGTCTGTGACGAGAAAACTTTCGGCGGTTGCTAGGCGGCCTCTGTCCCCTCCTTGGGGTCTTGGAAATTCGGAAGGTGGTTGAGTTTGTATCGTCTGGTTTTTCTTGCACTGAACAGCTGTTTAGAAGGCGCGATGGCCACCTTGCATGGGAGGTCTGGACTCGGTGTTCTCGCAGCTTCTCGTTTGATTTCGCGTGGCTGCCCTACGGCTGTTTCTTGGGCGGACGACGTACGCCAGTCCCGGAGCAGCCGTATTCATCGCCCGTCAGCGTTTTCGTCGAGTCCGCGGTGTCTTATAGCATGTCAAACGTGGGTGTGTGTATTTTTGTGGTGTTATGAGTGAGTTGTAAAACAAGGTAACGCGGGCCGGTTGTTATTATGTTGCATATGTTCTCTCTGATACACTAACAAAAAAGCAGCCATTTCTATTATTGAAAACTTTATTTGGCTGTGAATATTGCTTGTGTCTTGTCGTCCCTTTGTCCTGTGTTTAGCGCTGTTCTTTTTTAACATTGCGACGAATTTTTTTATCCGTTGCTTCGTTAACCACGCTTTCTCTGCTATTAGAGAACTTTTCGCGGGCCGGATGCGCAAGGGACTATTTCCATTGTTACTTATACTTCCACATTGCCGGCTCCACTTGTGCGGTGTATCTTTGATGGCGCCTTTCTTTTGAGTCTGTGGTGGGTCAATTTTTCTTTTTTCGCCGCGCGTTCCCCGGCGGTCCGTGTGTTAAGTGCCGCTTTTCGAATAGTGGGTCAATTTTTCTTCCTGCGCCACGCGTTCCCCTGCGGTCCGTGTGTTAACTGCCGCTTTTGGAATAGGGCGTGAGTGCCGGGAACGGTGGAAGAATAGTCTATCTCGCCACCGGACGTGCCGGAGCGATCCTTCGCAAGCTTTGGTTCAAGAAGCGGACCTCCTTAAAAGTGAGACAACACGCGTGTGTGTGCGTGGGTGCTCATTGTGTGCATCTCATGTGGTAGGGAGTTGGCCATATGCTCGGCCTCACCGTGTGTGCTGACAAAGACTTAAGGGCGGGAAGGCACTCTTCAGCGCTGCAGCGGCTCGGGACGGCCGTGCTCACCATGGGCGGCCTTCTACATCCCCTCCCCCTGGAGTACGAATGAAGGTTGGGCCGCTGCCCCATTCAACGACGCCTATCACGACTCCTGACTTCCAGCAGCCGCACACGCTGCGGTGCCCTCCTGCTGTGTTGTCGTCTCGCCCTCTGCTTTCTCCCCTCCATCCATCAGTGAGGCGAGACGAAGTTGGTGGCCCGACGCATGCAACGGTGCGATACCCTATGCGCTTTGCCCATTGTGTGCGTTACTAGATAACTGTTCACAGAAAAATCCGCGCTATGGAGACTGGTTGGAGAGCCTCGTGACACCCGATGTTACGCCTACGCATGCTGACTGCAGAAAGAAAACCTTACCTCTATTCCCCTAATTGAGAACAATGCGTGAACCCGTAAACATTCTTTCCACCCCTTGTACTTTGTGTGTTCTTTGCTCCCCTGTGTAGGTAGTGTAAAATAGGTTACCGCAATATAACTATGTAATTAAATTACGGGTTAACAAGCCAACATTTACTTGGCGTCCGCGAGGAGAGACGTTTCGTGCATCAACGCCGTATGACGAAAGCAGTGTTGCAAACATGTCGAGATTATGTGTCGAGAATAATAAAGCAAGCATGTCGAGTATAATTAAGAAACCACTCTCCGGAACCACTATATGCTGCTAGGCTGTTCTTTCTTAGTAGCGTCGTGAGAGAGAAAAAGTGGCGCTCGCACACGCTAGTTGAACATTTCGCCGACTGTAAGTATTGTACTATAAGTAACAGCGGTGTTAATGCAGTATAGTTTACATATTGTAGCCCCACTTCACCTCCTGCGTTTAGTGTAACATTACTTCCCCCAACAAGTCAGTAAAGTGTTGTTTGGTGCGTACAGTGCTTGTTCCACACATTGTTTATAGAATACAGCGTAAGTGACTTTACTGTGGTAGGTATTGTCAATGCAGTGGTTTTTAATTGATGGAAAAGAAGCTGGTGGGCACCAGCGTTGTTTACTTACATTATGACTGTCCTTCTGGGATAAGTGTCTCACTGCCAGCTTCCCGACCGGGAAGTCGGCATTTAAGGAGAGAGGGATGTAAAAGGGCACCAAAACAGGGGGTATTCCCTTGCATTACCAGGAATAAAACAAAGTCTCCCAGCACCATACTGCACCGCGGAGAGACACTGCCTACAAGGTCTTCGAGAACGAGCCAGGACTCTCGCAGTGCGTGTATGATGCCAGTCACTCTAAATGCAAGTGACATTCATAATACAGGGGGTTATTACATGGACAGCCACGATACAAGCACAATAATGCTCTATACACCTAACCCCGTCGGCATACCCCTGGCAGCGGGTGCCCAGCACATCTTCGGGTGGCAGTTAGCATCCGCCGGAGTTTGCCGAACGGAAAACTGGCTAAGGTTGGGGACACGGGCTCACAATAGCCACCGCGAGACCGTTTGAAGCCGCTGTGGTTAACCGGCTGGTATTGGGGCTCATCCGCTCACCTTAGACGGCACGAGCCGTTACAGCGCGGACCCGGGTACCCCACGAAAGGCGTGGAATATGCCCGGAGACTCACTGGACCACCTACACAATGCACTGACACAATCAGAACATGTGGAAATCTACAGGGTGACTGGCGTGCCCCACGCTTGAGGGGAACCACGGCCAATGCAAAAACCGTGGAAAGTGGCAGAAAGGCATTTACTTACCCGTACGCTGCTGCTCCGAAAGCGGTCTCCCAGGTTGTCTCTGGTGCACGTCCCCAGTCGCCCCGTAGGGAGATAAGGAAGACGGTGGCAGATCACCCTCTCCCCACTAAAGAAGAGAGGGTGGATAGCACCTTCCCGCCGCGAGTGGAGGGTTCTGTACCCACATCCCTTAGGTAATCCAGACAGGGGATCTTAGATAATGGCTTGAACGCGTTTGTAAAGAACCAAACGAATAAGTGGGTTATCTACTGATTTTTGCGAAATCAAGCCCCATCAAAAGTAGCTATAGCTGTTCACAGTAATTATGATTCGACGCTAATTAGAACAAATTCTCACTGAACCTCATGCAACTAGGTTGTTTAAAATATCTTGTTGTTTGCGCCGTTTAAGACAAAAAGTGCCTCTACTGTTAATGTAAATGTCGTTTCTCATTATGTGATAGATTTGCGCCGCAGCGCTTTAATGATACTTTGTTAAGCGCACTCGTTTATGGTTGCTTCCTTAAATTTCCTTTGTGCAAATTTCCGATTTCCTGTGATTTCAAGGTTTCGTAAAGCCCGAGCTATTAACTATTGTTGCGAGCACACACAATCACTCAGCTGACAGGAGCGAGCACCATGCACTCAAGAAGCAGTGATGCAGCTGGGCTTGTGAGAAATGGGGCTGGAAGAAATCGGTGCGCGGCTTTGCCCCGCACTCTCCACGGGGCAGGGCTGCGCCTGTGCGGAGAAACCTAGCGTTAGGGCGTAACTCGAGACTCCTTGCGGTGGGGAGAGAGGGACATTAGCCTCGCGGGGTGAAATGCACCAGGCAGCACATGTAAAGGGCGCAGCAAAAACATCAAATAAGTGATCGAATTACACTTGGACATAAGGTGTTCGTTATATCTCCATTTCACTTTATTACTAGACCTACGCTATTCCCGTTTTTTCAGGTGAGAAATGGAAATGCATATTACCACTCAAAAAATTGGTAATATTTAAAAAAATTTAATTATAATCTCCAGTAAAATGAGCGAAAATTCCTAAATTTTGATTGGAGTTGTAAAATTAGAAAACAGTAACGTACCAACGGTGTTCTAAAATTAACCTTAATAAATCAATTAAGCATTCAAAATTTAGCTCTTAAAAATTTATTAAAAAATTATGATTTTTTGTTTTGCTTGTGCTGCACGCTGTGCATTTAGTCTACATGCGCCTTCGTATTGAAACCGTTTGTTCCTGCACAAATGCTATGTAGTGTTCTGCCTTTGTTGGTTGTATTATTGCGAAGTAGTGTCGTGTAGGTTTCAATTGAGACGTTGGCTTCTCAGATATTTATACGGCAAAAACTTTCGTTTTGTGTATTTCACACATTGTTCCGTGGTACAGCATTGTATACCCATTATCTGCAGTGCAGACAGCCGGATTGACCCCCGGGGAGCGCTTTGAGGTAATGTATTCCGCAGAAAATGTATCGTTCTGTGGTGGCACCGTTGAAGATGGATTTGAAAGTCGAAAATGGGTTAGCACAACTGTCCACTCCATAGCCCAACTGCAGCTCTGCGCTTTAAACTCCAAAATTTGATTTTTAACGCGAAAATGTTTTATGCCCGGGTACACCAACATTTCAGTCACTTCATATCCGTCACGGAAGTGACGTCACCAGAAAAAGTGCCATTGACGCTGCAGCGCCGGTTTCGAGCCCCTGCCCTCTCGCTGCAACGGGAGGTAGGTGCGTTCTATCGACTGCGCTATGAGCAGCCACGTAAGCTGCCCTACGAACGCGTCTCATGTCTTTCCGTATGGCTCATGCACATGGTGCTGTCTTGCCTTCTAGAAACGGCGAAGCGAAGCAGCGCATCATGACGCTCATAAGCGCCGAAAGTTGGCGTCTCGATGCCAGCGCCTTCGTGTACGAGGGACGCGGGTTAATTGAGGCCGGGCTCCGTTGTTACGTTGTTTTGATGACTGTTGTGCTTCAAGCTGCAGTTTCTGTGGATGTCATGTTGTTTTTGCTTTCCTGGAATAAACTGTTTATTTTTTGTGTCTTCCGCGTCGGCGCCACTTCGTCTGTGGTGGTCATCCTTGCGAACCCTTCGCACATCGAGGTTCTTTTAAGATTCAAATGCCTCTGTAAAGACACCTTTCATTTTCGTAATTGACCGATTCCTCTGGCAGTGAAATGAGCCACATTTGTTTTGGTAACCGCTATGATGAGCGATTGAAACGTCGCCTCGTGGGCAGGGAGCTTCATTGAACGTTGGCGCGTGTGGCGACCTTCCAGGCCCGAGTTGCAATAGCGGGTAATCAAGGAACTACGGAATATTGTAATTAACTGAGCACCTAAACGTGCAGCACATCAGAAAGGTTTTAAGAAGACGCAGTCGTATATAGAGCTGCGGCAGCAGCCAGAGAAGGCCGCATAAAAGTTCCACTACAAGTAGAACAGCATAACAAAAAGAAGGTGCTGTTAGGCTTCTACCTTTATGTTTTAGATCGCGCTAAGCAACTATCTTCCGTTTTTGCCATGTAGGGATGCAACCCCCACGAGCGCCCTCGCAGGGTGATTTGGTGAAGTGTGCGCGTCTAACAGTGATGGTGGCGTCAGTGCGTCATGAGCCCGTGCGCGCGTGTGTGATGAACAGTGAGACGGGACCAATACATGTAGTGGGCATACAACCCGGAACATGCGGACAACCAACGGAGTGGCGTAAAAGCGGCGCTCAAAGGAGCGCCCGGGGGAAGCGCGCACCGGGGCACACGCGATGGCGGCTGCTACCGCGGGTTGCGGACGGGACCGACGGGCGGCGAGCCATAGCAATGACGCCCGGACAGCGAGGAACAACCAGCATCCGCGGCTGACGCTCTTTACCCGTCGTCGTGAGAGTACAGCACCATGCTGTAACTTTCTGGACAAGCAGTGCGTGAACCGCCGCAATGTTTTTTTTACGCGCTTTCCGTGCTTGCTTGCTGTACACTTTTTATATTGCTCCCAACTTGCTTGGCTTGTTTTTTCCTACCTTGGTTTTCCCGGAATAAACCGGTGATTTGTTCTCGTGCGGATCGGCGTTACTTCGTCGTGCAGACTCGGGCTCGCGAACCCTTTATGCTCGAAGGGGATCCTTCACTGGCGCCCAACTTTGGGCCCGAACCCACGACCCTGAGATTAACAGTCTCATGCTCTACCGACTGAGCTAGCCGGGTGTCATTGCTGTGGCTGTGGAAATGTCATTCTCCTGCAAAATGTCGCAACGTTGAACTTTGTGGCACATCTGGGATACATTGGGGTGTAATGTTTAATTGAAAATTGGGCTATCTAGTGCATTGGTTGTAAAGTGCTATTTCGACGCTTCGTGTGTCAAGTGTCAAGAGATGAAATCCATACACGAATGCAGGTATTTATTGCAGTGGCATATAACCTAGCTGAAACTGATTCGCTGGATCACTATAAATAAGGAAAAGGAAAAAATACCCAAATACTTGACTCATCCTTGTGGTATATGTACTGTTGCCTTAGAACACTAATATTCCGTTCCGGTGTGTGTAAAAGAAGTAGGAGGGGTACTCGAAGTTGTTACTTAGAATCTCTAGTACATGGCTCAGCAAAGTCATGTTTTTGGATAATCACTATTACAATCACTGCGTTCTTTTTAGGCTTTGTTGCTTGAAAATATGCGTCAGGCCCAAACGCGTCCGACCTATTGGGTTTGTGATGCGCCATGCCAAAGTATCGAGATAATTCAATGAGTGGGATAGCACACAATCCCGCGGTCTTTCGGAAGTCAAATCGACTACTCAGAACCGAAGCCGACTGCTAAGCGTCGTCCTTTACCGCTCGTTCGTGCTCTTCTTTACGAGATGCGCCGTAGGAATGTTTCGACTACCTCGTGTTCGCACGCTATCTACATAGTTCGGCTCACAAGATTAGGTAATAATAAATAAAATATCAGTAATCATCATCTCCAGACCATTCAAGCCTCCTGCATGATAAATGCATCCTCCCCGCATTCCCAACCACTTATTTTGAGGCATTTCCGGTCATGCAGAGGCCTGCACTTTTCCGCATCGACTATAACCACGGAGGTTTTGGTATCCTCCTGCCTAGTTTGCACCACTCCGCAATGCGTTAAAAAAACGTACGCTTGCCTGGTTATGCGCCATTCTCAATTTACGACCTGCCCCTGTACACGTACCGCATGACGTACTGATCACCGTAAAACTCAATCTGAAGACGCCGACTCATTCTACAGCCAAGGCATAAGATACGCGCACTACAGCAGTACAAAATAGCGCGACGAAGGTGACGTCTGAGAAAGTGACAAAATAAAGCGGCTAGCAAGTTCTCGTTAAAACCGAGTGCTCAATGCTCCTACGGAGTAATTGACTGCTCCGTAAGCATTTCGGCCACCAAATTGATCGTACACGTTCGCCACAATGTCGACACAATAACGTTTTCATTTATTAAGCGGCGTTTCCTCGCCAATAGAACACCCTTACTTTATCCTCATGCGCGTATAGATGGTAAGATCAAGTGTCACAATCATGTTTCGTAAATCGTGTGAACTAACTGATCGCAAAAGCGAGAATTTACCCGCGTTCTCTGCATAATTCAAAGCATTCCACGATGACCTAGTCCCATCTCAGTGCAGGTGCGGCAGTTATCGATATCGCGTAATTCCTAGTAAAATAGCAATCGGCTTCATCTGCGGACCATTCCAGCCATAATGCATGATGAATGTATTCCGCCGCATACCACACCCCTTATTTTGAGGCTTTTTCGTGCCAGATGGAGGCCCCAAATTTTTGTATCGAATCTACCCTAGGAGCTATGGTCTCCTCCTCAGTAGTTTGCGTAACTCCGTACTGCCATAAAAAACGCACGCATCCCCGGTTGTTCATTAGTCGCAATTTATAACCTGCCCATGTACAGTTTCCGCATAGCCTTCCCATTACCCCTAAACCCAACCTAAACACGCGCACTTCTTGTTCGATAGACCGTGCTTAGTATTTGCGCTCCAAAGCACTACAGAATAGCTCGAATAAGGTGACGTTTGAGAAAGGGACAACTTATGAAACGACTTACAAGTTTCTGTTAAAACCCAGCGCTAAATGCGCAGACTGTACACCTGATAAATCAGGCGCGCAGTAGTGGACTGCTCCAAAAACGTTTTGCCAACCAGGGCTTGTAAACGTTCCCTGAAATATCGACTTACTTTGTCTCCATACGCGCAGAGAACTTAGAATCAAGCATCACAAGATTGTTAATCATGCGAAGTAACTGATCGCAAAAGGCAGAATATAGCGACATTTTCTACACCAAACAATCCAGCGCGTAGATTATGTGGGCCTTTGAAACCAGATTGCATCGAACGGCTGCCAAGCATATTTTTATCTCTGCGGATGTTCCGGTAAAACGTCATTTAAGTAAATATGATTAATAGCATGTCCGTGTGGTTCTTTGCCCTGAAATGGCCGCTTTAGAAATAGGTGTGTCTTAATCTGGACTCTCGGCTCGGGAAGTGAGACAGATCGGCTGGACCGTGACACACCCAGCCTTTTAAACCACTTTCTCTCTCTTCACGAATTTTAGAGGGCCACTTTCGCAATGGCCTCTAATGTTGTCTGGGATATTTTGTTTATGGTATGGTACATTTTTGCATGTAAGCTGTGCAATCGTAGTTGTCTTACAGAGCAAACACACAGAAACCGGATTTCTTTACTGCTGGTGTGACTCCTAACAACGCACCCGTGACAAAGTGGCCTGTACGCTGACGAGTGCTTTTCCTTCTTAATCAGATTACGCCAAGAAACACGCCTTTATCGGCGTTACAATGTACGGTCTTAGTAAAATTTTGTTGGCCACGCCGACCGTGGCCGGAACAGTAACGCGGGCGAGCAGGGGCACTGCGCTTGCGGCTGTCGCTGGTTGCGCGGATAAAGAAAGCAAGGGAAACATTTTCTCTTGCTTTTGAAGCGCATTCGGCGCGACAAGTTCTGTGTAAAGTGCCTGCGCTAAAGTGAAGTGCGCCTACTCTGTGAAATCGGCCCCTCTGCGCATATCGCGCCATCCATACTACGAAACGAAGCGCGGAAGCTCCCCCCACTCTCTTTAGCCTCGTAAGAAGCCGACAGCGGCCTGCTTAGCCGCGCGCCTGCTCCGGCCACGGTCTCCCTGACCCACAAAATTTTGAAAAAGACTGTACATATAAGAACTAGTGCGTCATTACATCTATGTACAAGTAAGGCATTCTAAGCCTAAACCACGAAAAAAAAATGCATCATTTTTGTAGGGTTGGCTGGAGTCGGTGCAATAAAGCATGTGACTGTAACTTAGGTTCTTGCTGTGAGCTTTAAATAACCCATGGGAACCTAACAACATACTAATGGAAGAGTTATAGGGGTAACACTGAAAGAAAAAACTATCTGCGCTGATTCGGAAACACTCTCCTGGATGGCATTCGTGCTGAAATTGAGCAAAAGCAGTAGGCGTGGACTGGAAACTCTTTGCGATGGGAAAACAACACATGCACCGTCTGTGTAACGGATTGGGTGCTGTTGTACATACAGAGATATAGAGGTGGTCAAGGAATTGACTGAGGAACTAACTAGGATCAACTGATCAAAGAACGAACACCACGCCCTAACGACAACTTGTCTTGCGTGTGTTGACTCGCTTGTCCCGTTGTCCTAACGCATCAATTCATGGGCATGTTCTACAAACAGGCCCAAACCAAACCCTCACGGCAGCTCCTTGTGTATGTTGACTCACTTGTCGCGTTGTTCTAGCGCTTCAATCCATGGTGATATTCTACCAACGGCCCCAAAGCAGCCCCTTACGACAGCGCCTTGTGTATGTTGACTCACTTGTCGCGTTGTTCTAGCGCTTCAATCCATGGTGATATTCTACCAACGGCCCCAAAGCAGCCCCTTACGACAGCGCCTTGTGTAGGTTGACTCACTTGTCCTGTAGTCTTAGCGCTTCAATAAATTTTCTAGTTCTACCCACAGGCCCAAACCAGCACTTAAACGACAAAGTGGCTTGTAATACTTGGAAAACCCTTTTGCCCTGCAGGGGACGCAAAAGGCAGACGACGACGACGATGATAATGATATTTACGAAGATGTATCGGCGCACTCGGTAGCCACTGTACTATTTCTGAGTCGAACATTTTCTTTTCCACGCAGACCCCTAAGCAAAGCCTCCACACAGACGTTTACATTGCCAAGAAGCAGCGGTGGAAATCTGAGTGCGCCGCAGTGCTTTGAAGATCCAGCATTGACGTGATCTTGGTGTTCCGAAGCTTATTACTGGTGTTTGCTCTGTTAGCACCCCGACTTGTAGAAGGCATAGTCTTAAACAACATTATACTTTTGTGCGTCTTCCTGACCGTACAGGCATATACACACCAAAATAAAATGCATTAAAATAATTCGATCCCAAGAATATGCACGTGCCTTAAACTGAGGGGAGATCGTTTTTCAGTATATGGACAGAAAACCCGTTGAAATTACATTAAAGTGACATCAGTGCAGGTAGCCAGCTTCAGGTGTCCTATCCCTTGGGCACTACAGTTTTACATAGGCCAATGCGGGTGTTGCGGCCAAACGGTTGGCGGCACTTCACGGACCACATCTGATCGTTTTATACTTGTCCTGTTTTTGATGATGATGGTTGGATGTTTATGGCGCAAGGCCAACTGGGGCAAAGAGCGCCAAAACAATAGTCGATGATAGGGGTGAAACCTTAAACACGAAGTAAAATCAGCAAAAACAAAAGTAAAATCACGAAACGACAATGAGAATGGCTGGTGTATAGGGCCAGATTTCACGATGCGTGATAGGAAATGAAGTTTAAAAACTTGACGTCGGACAAATACTCAAACACACGTTTCACGGAAACAATGGCATCATCAGCTAGGAAAAATGATGGATGTAGGCGAATATGTTGCCTGTAGAGTTCTCTGAAGTGTTTGTGTCGTGTTGTGTGAAGTGCCTTGCATGTGATTAGTATGTGCACTACGGATAGGGCCTCTCCGCACCTGCCGCACTGGGGTCTAGGAGATCCCGTCAGCAGATACGAGTGAGTTGCATGCGTGTGCCCTATCCGTAGCCTACCCAAGGCGACTTCCGTGTATCTGTTGTGTGAGTCAGATGTGTACCGTCCTAAGTGTGGCTTTATTACATGTAGTTTGTTGTCTGTCTGTTCGTCCCAGTGTGTTTGCCATGTTCTCCGCAGGTGTTGTCTTATGTGTGGCTTGATGTCTGTGTAGGGTACCGTTGTAATGTCCACAGTGTTCCTGAGTGCAGCAGCAGCGGCCCTCTCGTCTGCCAACTCATTCCCAACGATCTACTTGTCCTGTTGATGAGGAGGTCGTGACACATGTCTGCGCCGTGAATTAAATTTTCAGATTTCGTCAACTGCCATATACAGAGTTTTCTCCATTGGAAATGCGCAATGTTCACAAGGTTCCGAATGCTTTTCTGAAGATGCGCGATGTATTAAGGGTTTTAACTGTTCTAGTAACTACCATTTGGGTCAGGAGTGTTCCGCGGTTGTTGAGAGTACCTATGCTTCCATGCGAACTAATCGTAACAAATGTAAGTGTAAGGAATCTTGCGATAGCTATTCTTCTCAAGCGGAATCTGACTTAGACGTGGCTCAGTTATCTGCGATTATTCGGAAACTGACCCTTTTGCAAGGTCCCAGGCAGCACAGGACTGTTCGGCCTTACTCAAGCCGGTGTACTTTGGCTGGTGATTTTCTGCCCGACCTTTCTCCGGCAACCATGTTCGACCCGTGTCCAAATGTGGGCCTTTTGGCCGTATACGGCCATACTCCCATCACCGTCCAACGGCCAGTGTCCGTTGGCCAGTCGACCGGCTTACTTTCATACGGCCAGATTCCAGCCGTAGGGCTCAGGCCATCCCAAAGCCACCCGTCTGCGGCCGAAGTAGGGCCACTGGAGGAAAGCCGAGATGCGGTCTTTGGACTCCAGCCGGACTAAAGCTGCCGAAAATTCAGCCGAGCTCCGGGCATAGTAGTTCAGCCACAGTACCTTAACTGTACTGAGGCCGGTGGACGTCCACTGCATGCAGCGCAAACAGATGACTCAATCGCGCTCTCCAGCAGCACAAACCCATCATTTTGGGTCCACTGCACCCACATCAAAGAGAGCCCGCGCGCAACCAAAAGCCGTCCAGCCTTCAGCGCAGCCTCGCTTAAATATCAGCGTCAGTTTACACCAAAATTAATTTATTCAACAGTGCTCACAAATGGTCGTTCCTTTAATTGCTGTGCCTCTTTTACTGTCGATTACAGCAAATATTCATTTCTTTGCAGAGCTGGAATAGATGTATTGTCCAGGTCCTGATATCTTCTGTGGGGCGGCTTACCTGTAATAAACAAGGAAGGTGGGGCGGGTGGGGGGGCGGCGGCGGCGGAAGGAGCATACTGTAGTGGGTGGAATTAGTGGGTTGAAATACTTTGTAAAACGCTCCAATGCGTTTTTATTTTTTTGTTGATGCGACAGACGTTAATGTTCAGATTAGATTCTAGATTTAGGAAGGATGGTGAATACTGCCGTACTTTCACCGGGGGTGTTTCGCTCCGTTCCAGAAACAGTCACATTTGTTAGGAAATACCTGTTTCGTCAAACGCGTCGGATTTCTTCCCCTATAGGCTTATAAAAGTGTTCAAAAACCCAATTTCTGGCGAAACTAAAACAAGGGGCCAATCCTGATAGAAGTTCTCTCCAGGTTAAGAGGTAAAAGTATTCGTACAAAGTAACAGAACCAAGACCACCAAATTACTTATTATGCAAGTATACATGCCACGACAACGTAATATTTGCTTGGAATGAAAAAACACCCGTCCGAACCACCACCGTGCCATAATTTGTGCTGAATGCGGGGGCGTAATTCTTTGCCCAAGAATATGTGTGCCTGCAAGCACTTGTTGCCGCTGAACCTCAAATGTGCGCCAATAATATTCGTTGATATATATTACGGCGAGACTAAAAAAATTAGGAGCGAAGAATAAAGATATACGGCCCTTGTTCGACTACCGCAGTAAATGCCTAAATCTAGAAATGCTGAAGCAGGTCAACGTTCATTATCTCAAACGTTTGGTGATTGTTACCTGAAGTAACGTAACTTCAACGTAACTGACTTGTCCGACTGCTCTGTTAATTATAATGAGGGGCCGTAATGTCGTAGCACAATGCGCAACGCACACGCTAAAATCAAGCCCTACTAGAGCCGATAATCCTACGGAGGTACCAGTATGCTACAGTGTTTTCAGAATAAATGCATGCCAAGCAGTAAGACGCCACACATCGAAGTGCAGCTAGCGATTGCGGAGGCGCCTTAGCGCCGCTGGTCGCGCGCGCGCGCGCGTTTGGGTTTGTATATGGGGATGAGTAGCGGGGCTGGGGAAATTCGGAAGCAGAGTCCGCTTGTTGGTTCATGCGTGTACTGGCAGCATTTGTCTCGCATGTACGTTTACAGCGCATGAACGCTATTATTTCGCGCAGTGCACACGTACGTGCTTTTAAATGGTAGATTGTTTATACAACGCCGCTTAATCTTCGGCATAAATATTTTCGTATATAGGAGCAAACAGTTCAGGCAGCACTTAATATTAACACAAGAAATAGAAACCCCCTATACTGGTTCCCTAATTCATAAATATTTTTACGGAACCCTCTAGCCGACGCCACAGTCACTGCTTTGGGATTCTCAGTCATGTAAAGCAAATTTAAGCTCCAAGATAATTGAACCAACGGCAAGGGAAGTTATAAAATAAACATGCAGTCATGCGCGAACATTAAGCTGCAACCTAAATTGCCGAAAAGGAAAGCGCCGCTGCCGTGCTATCGTTCCCAAAGCTTCCGACGAGCCGGACGGCCGAAGGGTGTCCTCCTTTGACGTCATTGGCCTCAAAAGACGAAAGGCGCGCGTCTGTCAAACAGGACCGCGCGTTTGGGAAGATAAATGCCGGTTGGACTCACGCACGCTAAAATTGAATGTGATATTCGGAGTCAGCGCGCACGAAACTATATAAACGTGCCTCTAATTCAATTTTCTTGGAAAGCGCTTCGGCTGCATGGTCCCTGGTTGCTTGGTCCCTGTTCTGCTTTATCCAGATGGTTTGGCTGTGTAAAGAATATATTTCAATGTTTTGTCTCCTTAAACTAAACAGGTATGACGCTCCTAGCGACTGTTTTCTGTTAGGGGAACATCTGGCTTGAGTCGCTAGTACAAATAACATTCCCAGACCGAATTCGGAGTTACCGATTATGTGTTCAATACTTGTTATCCCAAAGAGAAGTTCCATGTAAAACCTGCAAGCCTCATATTGTCAGAATTGATTTGAAGCCTGCAACAATGTTGGGCTTATCGAAATGAAGAATATTACCTGCATAGAGTTAAAAAGGATGCTGCGAAAAATGCATTGCGCCGCCATTTTAATATAAAACCCTATCGATTTGGAGCTGAATAAATTATTACTGGCCGTGACGTGACGTGACGTGTAAAAGAAGCAAGGCTGTTGGTTCATGTAAAAAACGTTTTAGGTTCTCCGTGATTCTCTGGATCCTGTATTGAAGGCAGGTACCCATTATCACTCTAAGTGAACCTTTCCAATAACCAGCGCAAACTTGCATGTATGGGAGGGCGTCACATATAGTCCTAGGAGCATCCCCTACAACATTCAGGCATGCGTCTTACTCAGGTAAATTATATTGATATAACTTCAACTATAACAAAGAAAAGTTAGATGGTTCAAGAATGTTGAGATCAGCGTACTCTTTTTCCTCGATACTGCTGCCATATCGACCGCTATCAGATGTGGGTGATCATTCCAGTAGCCGCTGGGGTATTGTGTGTCAAAGTGAAATAGTGTCTTAGAAACACACAGTCTGTCAAAAAACGAAGTTGAAAGATATTCGAAATATTCTACCTAAGGCGAACGTGTTACGGATGTTCAGGGAAATATTCAGTAATGGAAAATGAAATTCCTTATCAGGAAATACAGTGAATACGAAAATTGGGGATTTGCAAGGCTTGCGAGATTCCAGGAAAAGTTCCACAATTTCAATTCATTCTCTGGATTCATTCTTGTTTTTTCTTGGAGTTAGCCTTTTAGAGTCCTGCACCACTGGTTTCCCTCGACTGGTAACAGAAAAAGAGAACGGGAGACACGCGATAATGTTCCATGGTGCATGGGGCACCTGGTATACCGCCAACCAGTTTGGCCTTTTTCAGTAGAAACATTGGCGCATATTATGTACCGACAACTCTAGTGACAACCCCTCCCCGCTAAGAAATAGATTGTCTTGATAGTTCCGCCGCGACATTGGAGCTTGTGTTTGTTCCTGGGCTCCTAAGGCGGCCCAAAAATAGGCATGGGCTTCGATGTACCAGACGCGACATTATCTAGAGCGTGTAGACCTTTCGCTGAGTGTTGCTGTTTCTGCAAGCTCTACCAATAGGAATTTTGTTGTTGCAGCCCCACACTCTCCCTAGATAATCGCCGGCTCGATTGGCGCTTGTCCCCCTTCCAGCAAGAGGAACGAAGAGCGCTCTCGTAAAGAGAAAAAAATTGATTGGGCAAACTGCTTCCAGTTTCGACACACAGAATACAAATTAGCTTGAATAGGAGTTTCTTGGCGGAAATACGTGTTTAAAACTCCTCACTGCAGGAGGCGTACACATACGCTAGGTTATATGCTGACAGAAAAACTACCAGTTTATTCCGGTGGCGAAAAGTAGTCGTAACTAGGCGCATTTACCACGAATGTACCTCCTTTTAAACCGGAGTATCTCGCTGTGAACGCTACGTTTGTGCTAATTGTAGTACGAAAAATTCCCATGCATCCTTCTGCTAGTCCTTCAGCACTTCCTCCTGTACGCCTCTGTAAGAAATGACTGCCAGTTGGTGTCGTGTGTCATGTGAGCTCTAGCGTCATCAAAATGTTTGAATGACGTGAACTTGTACCCGCTCGAATGGATGCGATGTGTTTCCCGCCAACCGACGCTTGTTTTGAGTATTGTGGAACGAACCTGGATTAACGTGCGACGTAATGCAACGTCTCCTCCGAGTGAACGAACTCCGAGCCGAAGGGGCTCGCCAGCGAGCTAACGCGAGGCCGAAATTCAGGAATCGAAAAGAGTGTCTCGTGGGTGAAAACAGTCTGATTCATACTCTGCGAGCCGTTTCGAGGTATACATTCCATGTTTCAAATTGTAACCAAAAATTTCGGTGACCTGTGGCCCCTGTATTGTGAAATTAAGCTCATCGTTTCCCGCGTCACTGTACCGGCTTATTCACTGCCTATCGAGCCAAGCGTAGTGAGTGAGAGGGGGCACCATGCCCTGGACGGCATTCTACCCTTAACAGTGTAAAAGCAATGAGGATGTCTCCAGTCTCAGCTTCATTGTTGTGGGCTTGTATCAGGAGCAGAATAAAAAGTTTTTGTATTGTGAAGTGGGATGGAAAAGGATGCTAGCAAGGCTTAGTGCTTTTCTTACACGGTATACGGGGCTCCTTATTTTCGGGAGAAACTGAAGCTCGGGAGTGAAGGCTGGAGAGCCGATTTTTTGGAGAAGTACGAGCGATGCGTCGCGCACCGTACGTACTTGGCGGATGACCACCGCATGCATCTGCCTCCGGCATTGCTTTCCCTGAGGAGGTACAGGATCGGGATGCCGTAGGGGGAAGTCGACAGAAGGAGCTGTCCATGTGCTATGATTTTGCAAATTGAACCAGCAGGTGCTATTTACGGGCCAATTCCCACAGCAAGTGGCGACGGTTGCATGGCAGTGCACAACGATAATAAAAAAAATCAAATTGTGGGGTTTAAAATTCGGATGCAACAGTTGTGCAAGAGGCGCACTATTTTGGAGTGTTCCGAATTAATCCAGATTCGACTTTTGAATCCATCTCAAGGATTTAATGACAGAAGGATCTACATACGGTGCTGGGTCATTTACCTCATGGCACTCCCCGAATATTCCCCGCTTTACTGTACTACAGAAGTTCTTGACATCATTCTGTACTGCCGAACACATAAATGTACAAATCGAACGTTCTTGCCCCGCAAAGTTTGTTATAAAATCTTTCTGTCAATATAAAGCCCATTTGTACGCGGGTTTAGGTACTAGACACAAACGGACTTCATATGCACACTCATAAGCTTGTTAGCAGCTGCAAAGAAGATATGAGAGAAGCACCAATACAAAACTTCATCATGGTTATTACAGCCCTTAGCATCCAGGAAAGTAAATGCCGATAAAAAATTATAAAATCATAAACGAACTGTTTTAGCCTTTTTATATAGTTTGTCAAGTGTGCATAAGACAATTACTGTGGGTATTTATTTATTTCTAAGTTTTTGCGCGTTGTCAAAACAAACAAAATTTTTCATTTTATGGCAGGAATGTCCTCTGTAATTTTGAAATACTGCACATTTGGTGCAGTGATGATCGCTCTCACCGCCGTCATATCAGCGAGTTTCAGGAGTTTTCCACAACTGTTATAAACGTGAACACGACATATCAGCCATACTTTACGCACACGTGCCTCTGAATCTCCTTGTGACCTGTCGGTCGCGCCCTTCACTAATTGTGCTGCGTCGTGAATTTTACCCCCCAAGATCGTGCCATTCGCTCCCCAGAGCAAGCAGTCTCCAGTTAGGCCCCTACCCTACTTTTATGGCAGCACAGCGGCTGTTCTTTTGGTAGGTGGGCGGTCGTTTCTCATTTCTGAGAACACCATTTCACCGCTGATTTTCATTTTATGTTGTTCGCTCCTGTCCCCTTGGCGATTCTTTGCACATGGCTACAATAATTTGCACCCCACGAGTGTCATGAAACAAATAAAGCACAGTATCTGTAGAAACGATGTTGAAACTCCGTAGCCAATCGTGTACGCAAAAGGGGCGTTTGGGGAAATGTGGTATTTGGAGATTTACAAAGAAAACTTTAGCAAGCAGAAATCAACGAGCTCGCTTAACCAAACGGGATTGTAGCGCTTTGGAGTAAATCCAACAAAGAATAATAAATAATATTTATGTTAAAAGCAAAGGCACTTCTTTCCGGTTTGATTTGAATAGAAAGCAAAACGGTAATATTTAAACAAAAAATTGTGTTTCCCAGATCGTAGAGTCAACAACTGTGTTGTTTGGGGAACCTGGAAGAAAAGACAGCTCTTTATCCTGGCCACTTCTTTATTATTGCTAGTTCCGACGGTACCTCTGAATCCTCTCTGTAGTGGAAAATAGAAGAAAAGGTTTCGAAGAACTTATTGCAGCTTGAAAAGTGTTTTTTAATCATTTTTTTGCTTTTGAAAGAAACGTTTATCTAAAAGATTGGCCGATCCGTCGAGAATCATATCAGGAGTTACGTTGCTTGGCGGCTGAGGTCCCTATCGCGAAATTAGTACAGCAATGATACGAATTTAAGCATCACTGCCTCGGCCTTTGCGAAGGCACAAACGATCACGGAAAAGAACTGCGAACTTTTACACGTTCGGCAGGTTTGAAACATACCACCAAGTAAAACATCGACCGCCAAAAGTTATGTAGCTGTGCAAGATGAGTGCTGTCTTGCAATATATTGTTCAATGTCTTGCGATGGTTCGGGATTTTATTTGCACCCAAAATTAAGGAGTTTGGAAGATAGCTGTTTAATTGCTTGTCACCTTGATACCAAAGCCGATGCTTAAACAGCCTTCTTTCTCAGTGTAACTCAACCACAACACTTTTTATACAGCTTGACGTGAAGTTTTAAGTATTGAACGCAAGCTTTTTTATTCTAAAAGCATAATCAACATTTGTTACAAAAAACGTGGGACCCATAGCCACTTTTTCCCTCCGTTGAACCAAATAAACCCATAGCTGTTTTCTCCCCACAGTATTGCGGTTACAACGTCTACTTACTCCATATCGCGGTGTTATACTGAAAAATATTACATTTTTATAAGCTATTAGCTTGACGTCTTGGTTGACCGTTTGTTGCAGTTCAGGTAAGGAATAAACCTTGCGTGATTTCCAATAGAACCTAAAATTTTCTTTTATAAATGTTCTTTGATACACATCGCTGAGGAAGATGATGATATCCATGGGCAGCGTGAATTCTATTGTAGATCGTATAGTGAATTACAATGTACGCTGAGAGCAGCTGGGGCTTGGACAACTGTCTCAAATTGAAATGTTTCAATATCAAGCGCTGTTTCAGTTGTTGTTGCTGGAATTCATCTTGTTCAAGTCGCCGTGTACTTTAAAAAGGGAACAAAATCGTCTTTGGCCACAATTACATGAGGAGTTACATGAGGTAGTTCCTCGTAAGTCTCCGCTCGTACGTATTTTTGTGCTTGTGA
Source organism: Haemaphysalis longicornis (assembly GCA_013339765.2). Lineage (NCBI taxonomy): Eukaryota > Metazoa > Arthropoda > Arachnida > Ixodida > Ixodidae > Haemaphysalis > Haemaphysalis longicornis. The sequence goes on from JABSTR010000212.1 coordinate 24,555, forward strand.
TTGTATTACGATACACTCATATAGACTCCTACCCTGGTATAATTGCGAGCGCTCCTTGCGACCTACTTTGGTAGGGTGAAAGGTTTGAGGGCTGCTTGGTCCCTGTTTTGTTTTATTGAGATGGTTTGGCTCTTTAAAGAATATATTTAAATGCTTTGTGTCCTTAAACGAAACAGGTATGACGCTTCTAGCCACTGTTTTCTGTTAGGGGAATTTACGGCTAGAGTGGCTAGTAAAAATAACATTCCGGGACCGAATTCGGAGTTACATATTACTAGTAATCTGTATTACTAGTAATCCCAAAGAGAAGTGCCGAGTAAAAACAGCAAGCATCATATTGTCAGAAATAATTTGAAGCCTGCAACAATGCAATGCTAATAGCACTGAAGAATATCACCTGCACAGAATTAAAAAATATGGTGCGAAAAACGCCTTCCCCTGCCATTTTATTAGAACACCCGATCGATTTGGCCTTGACATGACGTGTAGCCTGGGCCTTGGCCTTGTCCTTGACATGACGTGTAAAATAACCAAGGTGGTTGATTCATGTAAAGAACGTTTTTAGTTCTCCGTGATTTTCTAGATGGTGTATTGAAGGCAGGTACCCATAATCAATCTAAGTGGAACTTTCCAATAACGAGCGCAAACTTGCATATACGGCAGGACGTTACACTTAGCCCTAGGAGTATCCCCTACAACCTTCATGCATGCGTATAACTGAACTAATGTATATTGATATTAACTTCTACTATAAGCAATAAATATTGGAAAGATATTCTAAATATTCTACCCAATGCGAATGCTTTACGGGTGTTAGGTTAAATATTCAGTCATGGAACATAAAATTCTTTTTCCAGAAATGCGGCGAATACGAAAATTTGGGATTGGCAGCGCTTACAAGATTCATGCGAAGTACCACAATTTCAAATCATGCACTGGTTTCATTCCTGTTTTTTCTTTGAGTTACATTTTCGCGTCTTGCACATGTGGTTTCTGCCGACGCGTAATAGAAAAATAGAACAGGAGACATGCGATAACGTTCCTTGGGGCACCCGGTCTACCGCCAACCAGTTGGGCTGTTTTCAGTAGAAACAGTGGCGCATATCAGCTACCGAACACTGTGGTGTGTCCACTTTCCCGCTGAGATATAATGTCCATTGAGATTTTGGACGTAATGTTAAAGCTGGAGTTGGTTCTAGGGCTCCTAAGGCAGCCCAAACATAGAGATGGGCATGGATGTCCCAGAAACGACATTATCCAGAGCGAGTGGCCCTTTCGCTAAGTGTCGCCACTTATGAACGTGGTACCAATAGAAATTTTATTGTTGCAGCCCCTTTCTCGATAATCGCCGGCTCGAGTGGCGCTTGTCTGCAGTCCAGCTACAGGAACGAAGAGCGCACTCGTCAAAGAGAAATAAATTGAATAAGCAAACTGTTTTTATTGGGCAAACTGTTCCAAGTTTTTACACACAGAACCCAAATGTGCCTGAATGGTAGTTTCTTGGCGCACATACGTGTTTGAAACTCCTCACTGCAGGAGGTGTACACAACGTTCCGGTATATGCTCACAGAAAAACTACCAGTTTATTCCGGTGGCGAAGAGCAGTCGTAAATAGGCGCATTTACCATGCATATACGTCCCCTTAAACCGGAGTATCTCGCTGTGAATGCTACGTTTGTGCTAATGGTAGTGAGAACAACTCCCACACTTCCTCCTTCTTGTCCATCACCCTTCCTCCTGTACTCCTCCGTACGAAATGGCTGCCAGTTGATGTCGTTTGTAATGTGAGCTGCAGCACTGTCAAAATGTTTGTGTTGGTGCTTTGCGGCCGCTCGTTGTGAACATTGTGGAACCAACCTGGATTAATGTGTGACGTAATTCGAGGTCTCCTCCTAGTGAATGACCTTCGATCCGACGGAGTGCGCCAACGAACTAACGCGTGGCCTAAATGCTGTGATCGCAAACCGAGTGGCTCGTCATTTAAAATAATGTGATTCCGCCTCTTTGCCCCGCTTCAAAGGTATAAGTTTCATTTTTTTTATTGTAACCAACATTTGCACGACCTGTGGCACCTGTAGTGTCAAATTAAACTCATTGTTTCCGGCGTCACTGTGCCGGAAATTTACCGCCTATTGAGGCAAGCGTAGTGCGTGAGAGGGAGACCATGCCACACCTTCTAAGCAGGGGCGCAGTCAAGGAAGTTACAAAATTGCAATTTTTAACCTTCCTTGAACGCAGCACAATGACGTCACTACCTATATGTGCGCGACTTCATGCGAGGTGGATTTTTTAAAATTTCCCCCTCCCCTCGTTTCGGCTGCTTTGAAGGCGGCCGATGGTTTCGCTCCTTGGGCGGGGCTGGCCTGGGACGCTGGGGAAGCTGACGCACATGTGGTAGAAGTTAACCTTTGTACCTGAGCCCCTGATGTCTCCGCGATCTTCTTGCGCGCCTGAAAGTTGACCCTGACCTCCGATCATGTTCCGAGATAAGCGCTCGGCTCGGTGATCGAAGTGCGGGCGCGCGGATGGACGCTTTCACGTACATGTGGCAATTATACAAGTACCGGAAAGCAAACACTCTCATAAAAATGAAGACGAAAATTTGTTTTGATCCTTTGTGATTGCGCTGCTTCGCGGCGGCCGATGGTTTCGCTCCTACTACAAGCCTGGCGTACGCGCTGGGAAGATGAAGCTCCCTCTCCGCGCTCTCTTGTGCGCCGTCAGTCACTCGTCTCCCATGCTGTTCCTAGTAAAGCTAGCGCTTGGCGTGTTGCTCAAAGTGCGCGCGCACTTTGATACATATGTAGTTATGTTTACCCTCCAGAAAGCAAGCACTCCCAATAAACTGAGGGCAAAAATGTTTTTTTTTTGGTCTTGAGTGGTCATTTGAAATCCCTACCGAAGCGCAGAACGTTTGCTCTCATTCGGTCGAAAGAACACGCGTACGTCGGTCGCTCATCTGCTGTGAACATCAGCGAGCGTGTTAATCGCCATACTCGTCTGTGCCTCGCACTCGCGCAGAACTGCCAATCACAAGGTCCGTTCTCATAATTGTGTGCGCCACGCGCGTCCCCCGCGAATTCAAGCGATGGTCGCAAAGCTTATAACTTCTGCTTCATGGATAAGCACGAGCAGCCGCTCGATGTCGTCAGAGATGACCTCGCGTCAACAAATCATGAGTCTGTGTTCCGCGCGAACCTGTCTGACGAAGTAGCAGTCAACGCCTTCATGGACACGTAGAGCGGGTGCACCAACACAACCTGGATTGTCCAAAAGGTCCAGAAACGGGGCGAAAGGTATGTTTTTCGGTACGAAGCGATGTAGTACGCGAGGCGGCTACTTTTCAACTTGTGTTGTACTATTTATATTTTTATTCCTACTATTTCTTCTTTATACAATTGTAACAATTTTGCGTGTGTGTGGCTTACAGTTGAGGCGCGAGCTGTGACACAATGCTGGCGAATTAAAAGGCCAGACACTACAGAACTCTATATATGTGGTAGCCAAAAATGCGTCGCAGGAAACAGACACAAACTGCTCATCTATACCCATCAGTGGATCTCGAAAAGTGACAATTTTTTGCCGCTATTTGGACTCCCAGATCACTGTCGCAAAAATAGTGCGTTTTTTACTTAGTTTTATCTCTACTGCGACTACCATGACTTCAAGCTCAAGCGCAACTACTCATTAGTTCCACCTAAAACAATATACGTATCTCAATGAGTGTAACACTTTAATAAATGAGAGGCCATGGGGCCCGGGGGGAGCCAGGATGAGGAGAAAAGGGGAAGGTCACAACTGGCACAATGTACACAGTTGCAGTCTTGGGGTCCTAATCGCAAAATGAACACATTAAAGTCAGTCAGTCGCAGCAAAACCCACAGTTCACACTTAAATATACAGTTCACACTGTAGACAATGCGGTTCACACTGAAAACAGCGCACGCTGCAGACCGTTCACATTGTAGACCGAACGGGGAAGTCGGCCAGGCTGCTACACCAATTTGTAGAGTCCGTTTTCAAGGGCGTACTCGGTAATTTCTTCCAGTGCGGTGGGATCGTCACAGACCCGACTAACATTTTCCTGTTCAGTCGCAGGGGCGGGACCTAGATTTAAAAGGTGGTGGCGATTACGGTCGAATAATAGAGAAAGCCAAATTAAGTGGTAACGATTTGGTGTGCCTTGCCGATTACAAGAAGGGGCATAAGCGCCATTCCGATCCTGCTGGAGCTGTCTATTTATAAATAACGTATCTTATGCAGCAAAATCTGTGTGTGCATGAAGCACAAATTGTTAAAAATAAGTAATCGACATTGGCAACAGTGTGAGTGGTAGCACGCCTGATGACTGATATCAAACTGCGCCCTGGCGGCTTCAGTGAAGAGACTGTGGTCAATAGCCTTGTACCGAAGACATATATAAAACTCCTCGAGTACTTCAGTAGCTGTACAATCCAACTATTACTTAGACCTTGGCTGGTATATATCTTCGATATAGTTTCCCTAAATTGTTATGACCAGCAGTGCAAATTATGCAGAATTCCTGACCGAGTGTAAAACGTGTACGTTTGAGCTGGGGTCTTTCTTATCATCGTATCACCCTTGCAAGAACAATTCACACCTTTCATTGCTGTTAACAAAATGTCAATGTTTTCCTTAGTGGCAATGTTCCTGATAAAGAATAATACAATGAAGTTAATGTTAACGGAATTCAATGTAATAGTGCTTATGAAAGTGCCAAAATGTAGCAGCTCATGCAGCTGTAATATTTCGCAAGGCTAGGACAGTTTGTGAATGTAGTCATGGGTAATTGGCTGCCTTTCTTGCAATCCTTACCTGCAGCACCGAATCTTGTTTTGAGGTGTGTATATAATAAAAGAGCACCCAACACAATTATATACCCTACTGTGTGCTGCAGAATGAGCTTTCAATGAGGTTGTTTGCTTTCCGGAATGTGTATAATTGCCCCATGCGCGTGAAAGCGTCCATCCGCGCCGCGCACTCGAGCACAGAGCCGAGCGCTTATCTACGAACACGATCGGAGGTCAGCGTCAACTTGCAGGCGCGCAAGAAGAGCGCGGAGAGATCAGGGGCTCAGGTACAAAAGGTTAACTTCTACCACATGTGCGTCAGCTTCCCCAGTGCCGCAGGCCAGCCCCGCCCGCGGAGCGAAATCATCGGCCGCCCGCCAAGTAGCCGAAACGAGGGGAAGGGCAAAAAAGTAAAAGTCCACCTAGCATGAAGTCGCGCACATAGTGGAAGTGACGTCACGGTGCTGTGTCCAAGCAGGTTAAAAATTTGCAATTTTTTTACGTCATTGGCTGCGCCCCTGCTTAGGGGGTGTGGTCGGCATGGGCCCCTACGGGATATGGTATGGGAATACGCTGTCAACGACGTCCTTTTACACTGAACAGTGTAAAAGCATTGCGCGTGTCTCCAGTCTCTGCTTCAGTTTTGTGGGCTTGGATCGTGAGCAGAATAAAAAGTTTCCGTACTGGGAACAGCGATGGAAAAGGATGCTAGCAAGGCTTATTGCTTTTTTTAAGCTGTATCCGTGGCTCGTTATTTGCGTGAGAAAAGTCGGGCGAGCGAGCGCCGTAGAGCCAATTTTCTGGAGAAGTACGAGCTGTGCCTTCCGCGCCATACGTACGTGGCGGATGACCACCGCGTACATCTGCCGCCCGCATTGGTTTCACTGGTGAGGAGGGTGCAACTTAAACCAGCAGGTGCTCTTCGCGGGGGCATTTCAACCGCACGTGGCGACGTTGGAATGTCGGCCAAGAGCGGTTATCAAAAAAATCAAATTCTTGGGTTTAAAACGCGGAGACTACAGTTGTGCGAGAGAGGCTAAGTTGTGGGGTGCTCTGGATAAATCCAGATTCGAGTTTCGAATCAATTTTAATGTTGTAACGACAGAAGGATCTACTGTCCAGATCATAAATCACAGCATAAATTCTGCTGGGAAATCAGGTGGGCATCCTAGGAAATCAGGTGGGCATTGTGATAAATCCTGGAAACTTACCTGGGCAACGTTTTTAAAGCTGGGAGTTGGTGGGAATAATGGCGGTAGGTTAGGTGGGTACCTCGGCTATCCTGGGCAATACTGGTGGCCTTACTGGTGAATGGGACCCACCACAATCATGCTGGCGTTAATAGTGTTGACTGATCGTCTGCGATGGGGACGCCCTTTTTTCTCCTTGGCAATGCCCACCGACGTTTGCCGTTAAAATGCGCTAACAGTGAAGGGCGCCATCAGCGTTCGAAAAAAAGCGGTAAAGGCATCGACAGCGTCCATGCAATTTGTTGTGAGCGCAGCATGTTTATAGTCGCACGTAAAGTATTTGGAAGCTTAGCCAGTGATATACGTCCAGGAATAGAAAAGAAGCTTCACTTGAGTGGGCCGACCTGCGTGCGCACAGACGTGCATAACGCGAACTTATCAAATATATGAACTACGATATGATACTCCGGGCTCTGAATAGATATGAAAAGATGCAACACTACGAAGCCAGAGAGAGAACCACCACCGTCATTCCTAGCCGTTGTCGCCTGTAGCTCCCGCCAAGCCATGAAATAGCTCATGGAACACGTACTGTTTGCTTACAGAACAGGCTCTCAACTCCTTCTGGATGTAAGTGGCACTGGACCTCACCGTTCACCGACAGCTTAGGCGTCCATGACAATGCTGGAGTTTTATTTATTTTTAACGCGTTTTGAACGGCGCGCGTCACTCGACTTTCTTGGCCGCCGGCAGGGGGGCAGCGCGACATAAGAGACGACGGCGGCGACGACTCGGTGGCTCGCTCGGCTCTCACCGACATGGCTACTTGCAGTGGTTCTACGATTCGGTATATGCTCAGCGGCGTGAAACTTCTGGTTACGTGACGACTATGGATTTATCTACGGGACGAAAAAGTACGGCTGGGCAGTTAAGGTAAGTGAAACGTCGTTTACTAGTCCTGTGTATTTAACGGAGTACTGTTGTCGAGCCGGTGCCGGCCCTTAGGACTGACGTTCTGTGTGTGCAACGTGTCGATCGCGTTGGTGTGCGATATCTATCATATAGGCGTTACGCAGATTTAGCATTTGACAAGCGACCTTTTCAGTCTTGTCACGTATGTAAGCAGCACTTGCTCCGGAGTTTGCGTCTTGGGTTGTGTGGAGTAGAATTATGTGTCATTAGTCAAACTGACTGCACCGAAAACACAACCGCCTTGATCTCCGCTATGAGCCACCCAAAAAATACCACTTCCCTCCTGCCTCCAGATTATAAAAAAATGCGTAGCTGAGTAATTGGCTGAGCTTTAGGGGAATAGTACACTAACAAAAAAAAAGTAAAACGCAGGGTGTGCCTTCAATTCAGTCTAGAGCAGGGTATCGGAGTATATTTAGGGCCCCCTAGCACGCTGCGCACTAAAAATGTTTAAGAATAATGGGTTGAAATATGAGTATGAATAGTGTTGTGCGTCCGTCAGCAGCCTTGGGAATATGCATTTATACGAATATCTATGCGACCACGTTAAAACGTTGCGCGTATCGTGCCTTGTCTAGACGTTGGCGTGCTACGGATGGATAAACAGTCATATTGTCCGCGAGGCACTACTTTAATTTCATTCCTAATTGGGAAAATTTACCTTGCAGAAGCGCAAGTGCTTCAGAAGACCATGCCTGTTTTATGTGTGCTGGCTTTTTCGTTAGGGATCTGCGGCCATTGCAGTTTTTCTTCTGATAGATGCAAAAAAGAAAAAAAAAAACAGTAGTGTCGAGATTTCAGTGCATTTTACGAAGCCAGGGGGGTTTAAATTGGGAGGATCCCTCAAATTCGCCCGTCCCGTGGTCTTGCTGCAGATTCATTGCGTGGAACCCCCAAGCTAAAAAGGAGGTTCTCATTTCTTTTTTATGTAAATAAATCGGCAGCCGGTAAATGTCTAGGCTGCGTGCCATCTGGGAACGTTTTACGTTCAGACAAACTTCCCTGTTATGTAAAGCCCAAGTTTATGTAAAGCACCCCTGTTTACAGCACTTGTGTGAACAGATCACATTCCGGCATGGCTCTACACATCTTTCGAGGGCCGTAGCTTCTGAATGCGCAGAGCGCGTATATTTCAAAATAAATGTTTGCCTTATCATTTTATTTTTGTGCAGTCATTAGGGTAAATGTTACTGTTCTTACCAATATTTCCCAGAGAAACATTAGAAGGATCATTTGAAATATTGATTGCTGGTATTCATGCCCCGTGGTGTTTTACGGTTACGGCTTGTTTATGCTCAGCCTGACGTTGTACAGGAGTGATTTTCATAATCTACCCTACAGTGGGCAAGGCAGCCTGGTGATCTCTGTGATACTGCATTTTTGGGTGCACCAGGTTCAAGAAAAAATGACTGCGTCTTGCGTGTTGGTTGATAATATTCTGCATTTTGCAGGCCATTGGCCGCTTGCTGGCAGAGAAGTTGCTTTGGAGAGAAAGAACGGGCCAGACGTACTCCCAGGCCATGGAAGAGACTCCTCATGAAACGCCGAGTGTGGTCGGGCCTAGTAAAAAAAGGGTGACCACATTGCTTTTCTGCAGTTCTGAATGGTCTTGCATTATGTGCCTTGTTCAATTTCAGTAAGCTGAATTTGCCTATTTGAGTTTAAGAATTGTTTTAAAAAGAATCTGAGCCTTAGCAGTGTTACTACTTCTCTCATAATGTTTTGACACAGATAAGGTTGACCGATCAGATGGCTAGGTAACATAACGAAGTCTAATTACCAAACTTGCACCATCTTTGCACGCATCTGGATAAGTTATCACTGCTTTCATCATATTGCTGCCTAGAACTGTTTCAGTTTTTAATTAAACGTAACGAGGCTTGGTATTGCCTTTCGGCTAGCGTGACGGTGTCTGCTTATTTACTTCGGGGTTTGTTTTCTAAGTTTTGGCGCATCTTACAGCTTTTTGAGCCTGCAACACTGCTTGAGCAAAAAAGTGAGCTTGATGTGCTGAATTTTTTGTTAGTTTTGTTACCCTGTGAACACTTTTGTTCCACCATGAATGTGCATACAATTACCTGCATTTTGAAGCAGAAATAAGATGTTACAAGTGTCAAGTAAAAAAGATAGAGGTAGTCCTGTAATATTTCGCTTTATCAAAAAAACGTGGAGGAGAGTCTTCAGGATACCACAGCCAGAATTGGGAGGCTAAGAGGTGCTGGCGTACCTAACGAGGTTGTAATTAATATGGAGCTATAACTGCAAATTAGTTTTATGCATGACTAGGAATGATGGGAGGAACACTAACTGCTATTATGACATGCACTTGTTGATGGCTAAACGAAGTTATCTTTAACCTTTTTCCTCATGTGAGTGACCGCAAGCCTTTGAACTATAGAGAACAAGTTGCCAGTGGGTTATTCAGGATTAAGTGTTGCAAGTTTCCGGTTTCACATTTGAGCTAATGGGAACTGAGGGGCTCTTGGCCATGGCAGGGCTTTCTCGTAAAAAAAATCGGTGGCCGATTTTTGGTGACAGTAGAATATGCTACTAAGCGTGCACTGCACTTCTGTCCTGATCATTAGTGCCTTCTCGTGCACAATGCAACAATTATTGCCCATAATGGCATTGCTTGGAGCAGTCATCTAACCACACGCTGAGCTATTTCCTTAAGCACCTACATGGGATTTCAATGCATTGCATTGGGCCTTTATGTATGCATTTGACTGTTTCAGTATATTGAGCCTGATCCCCATTTGTATATGCATTTAGCACTTGCAGTGCCAGTGCGACCACCACCAGGTTCGATTGCTGGAGGAAAGGTGTTGTTGCAGTCGTGGTGTCCCCTCTTCCCTTCCTCCTTGATCCAGTTTTTAAAATATTTTCAGCTGTAGATGGGTAGGTAAGCAGAATTTTTTCCCTTGTCGTTTCTGTACGATAATGAATCATAAGGAGCCAAAAAACCAGAATTTAGCCTGCAATTTAAATCTCGGCAGCACACTTCTTTTAACTTACAACTTCAGCTGGATGCATGCACAGCACTCAAGAGCAAAGTTGCATGAACAGTTACTTCTTAGGAAATATTGGTTCCTAAAGTCAAGCTGCACTTTAAGTTTTGGCCATGTAATAATGCTGTCTAATAGTCAACATAAAAAAAACAGTAGCGCCAGCAACTGGGTTAAAACCTGATTGCACGCAGCACAGACTGTCCATCAAATTGGGGTTTTGGGAACCGAAACTGAGAACGGCAGCCACTCCCGATAGCCTGCAGATAGGTGCCGGAAGTGGCTTGTTTCGCACTTTTCTTTCGATGGAAGACAAAACTTTGTCGTGGCTAATTATGTCCAGTGAAAAAGCAGTGAAAAGCGTGAACAGTAAGAAGTGTAACTTGTTCCTACCACACAAGTCGCAGAAGACAATGTGGCCTGTGTACTAGCCTTGGCGCTTCGAGTTTACGAAGAGTGGCCTGATTGCAGCAGCTATTTGTAAGAAATGAAAGACCGGGTTTCAATCGTGTACGCATAAAAATAACCCGCAAGAAGCAGTGATACAGCACTCCAGAGTTTTACCGTCACACATTTCAATAGCTGTCCTGGAATAAGCTATTCTATTAACGCTGTTTTCACAGTTGCATGTGCTCGGTTATGGCTTACTTCAAAAGCATTAAACAAAAATTTTGGGTAGATTAGAATTTATTTTAAGAAGCAGATTTTGTTGTTGCGGATGCGGCTTGTACTTTATTGTGTACGCGTAGGCCCGGCCAGAACTGGGAGCGCTGAAGACCAGCCGCCCAGGTGGGCAGTCATGTTTGATCAGCCATTTCATACTCGTGGTGATGGTGGCACTGATGATGATGATGGTGATGCTGGTACAAGACTTCCCCCCTGGTGCGCAGTGTGATAAATAGAAATCAAAGGACGTTATAGTCAATCTGCCAGTATATACTCATAGACACTGGAATGCTAGACTACGAACTGGCTTTCATGCAGCATTTTTCTCCCATGCGTGCTGTTTTAACAGTGACACTATTTTAGCCGGCTGTAGTGTGTGGGGCTAATGCGTTTAATTAAAATACCCAAAAAATGCCGAGTGCTCGTGGGCGTGTGCCTCAGAGGAACCGCCAACCGACCCCCGCATGCACAGTGCCTTTAACAAAAAAAAAAGAGGCAAATATTGGAGGAGTGCCTCGGGTTGCCTAGCGACCAGCAACGCCACAGTTGCTAAGTACCTGCTCCATGGAACGTCGATGCAAATCGAGGAAAGCAGCGCATCGGTCGCTGAACTGTCGCTAAAGCAGATGACAAAGCCAACGTAATGGTCCTGCCAACGCGCCCGCCAGGGCGCACAGCTGTGGAAGCAACTCCGGCGTTCGGGGAACGCTGGGTAATAGCCCCCTTTGCCGATCCATCTACACAGTGCTCCGTGAGTGAAAAGAGCCCTCCTCCTAAACCACGTTGAGAGTTTCTCGTTGCGCTCTCCAAAAAAAAAACCGTTTACTGGTAGAGGCAGAGAGCTCTCTTTAAAACTTGTCCGCATTTCAAAACAACTACGCATAATACTTGGCCGAGTTTCCAAGCAAAACCAAGCATAATCTTAGTTGAACCAAAAATAAGCACGGTGGGGCGGCCAGCTTTGCTCTTTGCCCATCTACGCGCCATTAGGGTAAAACTGGCTGGGAATCCAACCAGTGCCTTTGTGCTCAGCAGTGCAACGCCTTAGCCACTGAGCCACCGCGGCGGGTATGTATCTTTCGGCCTACCAAAACTTCAATAGTATAGCAGCGCAGTGGTTTGCAGACATGACTGCCCTAGGCACCCCTTTTTGGCTTGCGAAACAGATGGGGACCCCAGGGTTGAGCATATGTTGATCGGTGTTCTTAGGTCAAACAATTTGTAATTGTTTCTACAACTCTTTGAACACTTTTATGCTGCCTTAGGAAGGCCTTTTTATCTCTTGTCATAGCTCGCATGTTGTGCGGAAAGCAGGTGCTAAAATATGCACTACCCAGTTTAACTTAACATACATGTAATGCAGTGAGGCCACCTTTTTCCATTGCAAGAGAGTTCTGGCAAAATTGACGAAACAATGGCAGGGGAAAAGTTTTGAAAGAGGCTTCACGGACCCCTTAAGTGCTCTCGCGGACCTCCTTTGGGTCTGCGGACCCCCATTGAAGAACCAGTCGTATAACATGTTGCAGAGCACAATTATTTGATCCAATCTTTGGATTTATGTGACCTGTAAAGCTTGGTTACATGATTTAGCTTTCTAATTAAGTAAGGTACAACCTCAACAAAGGATATAGTATTTATATCTGATTCAAAGAGCGCAAGTTTATCAATTGGGAGCTTAAAATAATTGCTTTGTTTTTGAATTGCGAGTGCAGATTGGTCCAAATGTGATGTGCCTGAAGCAGAATGGACGTGGCTGATTCGGAGCACATCCTATGGAGAATTCTGCCTGGATGTAGCAACCCTACAGAAGCGGCTGTACAGGATGTGACGGGGCAGACCTACAGCATGGCCCAGGCGATCGAGAAGACAGCATCTTTCGTCAATGTGGAACTTGAAAAAGTATGTAAACATCTGTATTGTTATCGTGTGGTTTTAAAAAAAACTAAGTCAAGAATATATTGTAGATTCGTGGAATATTTAGAGCATATAAGATGTTGCTAACTGGCTGACACGCGTTTTGATTTGGTATTTTTACTGGGGAATAGGTATAATTACAGAAAAAACCCGTTCCCAGCTCTTCAACCTGAGTTCAGGCTGATGGGTAGTTTCTAGTTAAAATGGGAGTGGACTTCAGACATATATGATTGTGGGAAACAACACCCTGAGAAACAACAGGACAACAAAAAGGAGCACAACACTAGTCGTGACTCGAACTAGTGTTTATTAGGCAACAAAAAGAATGCGCATATACATGCAACTACGCATCTGCTCAGAGGGAGAAGAAAAGACTGATGCAGCTTTGCATAGGATAATGCGCTAAAAAGACAAGAAGTTGGAAGAACATGTGTGTGGACAGGGGCTCACAAGTCACGTGAGAATATGACCAACTAGCTTGGCTTTTTTTTGTGGGAAGTAATCGAGTTCGGGCTTACGCAGTCACCTTTATAGACCATAATTGCCTGGCTATCCCAGGGCGCTGGCATTTTTCCGCGATCAGTGTGCTGCCATGCAAGCTCTTTTTAGGGGAATATGGGCACGCCAGCTGCCACCCCCGCAGTGTGCCACCACTCGTATCGTGGACTGAATATCGTGTGTGTCGTGTTTCTAGAAAATTGGTAAGCACCTCCCCATTTGATGTATCATCACGCCACGGTCTGCTTGTTCACCAGAGAGCACATTCAAGGAAAACGAGAACTAATTCGTATGTGAGGCTTGACCATGCTGCACAGATTGTGAATGCAGTGTGTGGCACGTTGTTTTCTACAAAATCATGACTTGTGTTGCTCTATTTTGTAGTGCCAGACTTTTTGATGTCCACTGTTGTACCCGGGTTATTACAGCCACTTGCTTTCTTTTAAGTGCGAATGCACTTTATAAGCGACCCCGAACCGTCCGCCGTCCGCATAGCAACAGCTGCGGGTGCGCGCGCTTTTCGTCTTCCTTAGCAACGGGGGGAGATGGGCGCGCGCTGCCTGGCCGCTGACATGGCACATACCCACGTGGGAGATTGGCCAGGAATAAGTGCGAATGCACTTCTTAAGCGAGCCTGAATCGTCGCGCTCGCATAGCGCCTCCGCTCCCCCCTCGCCTACTCTCCTAAAGCCCCTTTACTACTCTCCAGCTCGCAACACCCTCTCTCGGCGCGCCAGCCAGGCCACTACACTATATAAAAAAAAAACAGCATCCGGCGCCAGGTTTCGATCTGCGGACTTTGCGGCCGCAGCGCGACGCTCTACCGACTAAGCCACGGACGCGACGTTGATATCAATGTTAGTAACGCGCCTTATATCTTTAACGCATACAAACTACGTCGTCAGCGGCGTGCGTTGGCGACTCAGCGGCGTTATAGCGGCTTGATAACTGCGTGGTGTACACGTGATACTACAAACCCGCTAGTTCTGCATTCTCTCACATGACTGCACCTCCTCTCCCTTCACTCCGGTCGGCGCTTCGCAGCTGCGGTGCGCTGCGGTGCGGTGCGCTCCTCCTCTCGAACATACACGTTAATTCACCAAGATTTCCGCAGAGGAACAAACGAGGCGTGTTAAGCCGAACGTGATCACGAGGGGGTGTTAATGTAACTAACGGGCAAAATGCCACCAAACTTCAACAAACTCCCCCTCATAGCATCACCCCGTGCTTCGCACTTCCTCATACTCCCCTTCGGGGAAATGCGGGGGAATTTTTTTTAAATCCCAGCTCCAAGTCACCATGTCCTGTGTGAAATTCACCATGTATGGAAGCTACCCGTTCAAGCATGACTGCGCTGCTGTTGACTGCACTAACAACCAACACAACTGCAAAGTCTTCACGCAAGAACTAACCCAAAGAAATAGGCGTATAGATATCGTACCATGGTGCAAATACACAGAAGCATAAGGAAGAAAATACACAGAGCTTCCATGTTTTTCCTTCCTTCTGTCTGTGTGTTTGCACTGTTGTACGAAGTGAACTTACGCCAACTCCCCCAATTTACTACTTTACTCAGGCGTATACATTTGCGAAGTCTATAAATTTTCTGGAGGCTTTCAGCGCTCCGCAAATGGGTCTTCATGTTGAACCAAAAGTACTTCCTATCCAGCAGCTTGGCACGAGTAGCAAAAAAGAAAAAGAAAAGGTGTGGCACGCTAGTTTAGAAAGCCCGTTATTGACCTCCATGACGCTCGCAGTCAAACTCCGGTTTTCTCGATGTTAGCTTTGTTTATTTCATGAGGCCAAGGCCTGCGAAAATCAACCGTTTGCTTGCGTTGCAGCACGGGTATGTGAGAAGGGCGAGTGTGCAGCGAATCCCCCGGGTATGGGACAGTCACCTACAGCAATTGACCACAAAAGGGTAGTGCAGAAAAATAGATCCTCACAGGCCACAAATTGAGCAAGAATGATTGACAGCACGATTGTAAATACCCAAATTCAGTGATGGACGCAAGGGGTTCAGTAACAGGCTTCTAGAAGAAACCTGCAACCACACGTTTTTGCTGTTTCTGCAAAACTGCTTGATTCAGTGTTTTCAGTTTAGCGTGATGACCCATTTGCACAGCACCGTGAGCCCCACGAAAATTTGTAAAGTGATTAGACTTCACATAGGAGTAAAATAGTGAATGACGCACTTGGAGTGAAGTAAGGAAAAATACGCAAGCGATGTGTGTCTTTCCATTCTTATGCTTCTGTGTGTTTGTGTCATTGTATATCTATACGCTCATTTCTTCAGGATATTTTTGCACTAATATTTTGCGTTTGCGTTGCTTGTTAGTGCAGTCAACAGCGGCGCTGTCACATGTCATCGGTGAATGTGAATTTCGCTCTGAGCACGGGATTTGAACGTGGGAATTAAAAAGACGGCAAGTAGCTGTAAACACCTGGGTATAACAATGCACATTAAAAAAACTGGCACTACAAATTGTGGGCTAACGTACGGCAGAGCAGAGGACCCCGGCTAGCTTCGCTAGAGAAAGTGCTACGCGCTGTACACTAGCCCTGACGAATCCGAAGACTCGCGCACGGGTTCTCACATGCGGTAGACAGGCTCTAGCAATCCAGAGGCTTTATTGCCTGGCATATACAGGGCATATACCAGACAACACGACTATCGCTTGTGGGGCGACAGGGGCTCCGTTCGCTTGCTCAAGCCACGGGACCGAGACTTCGATAACCGTCATCACGGCCGCGGGAGCAGGGGAGGCATCCCGGGCGACAGATCAGGGCAGAATCTCCGCAGAGTCCGTGGAGCAAACTGGGTTCCCGTCATCGGGGCACAGCCAACCGATTCTGACCAAATCGCCAAGTTGACTACCAGCAGAACGCTAGTTCGTCCTGCAGGTCAGCTTAGTGGGGAAAGCAGGTCTTCCCCAGGGGGTGGAGCAAAGGAAGTGGACAAACTTGTCCTCCTTCCCCCGCGCCCACGCGCACACATTCACGGTGAGCCGGTTCGGCGCGTCGCCTGAGGTCACGAAGAGGTCATGACTCACGCGATGCGCCGGCTGCCCAAAATGGCGGATCCCGGTTTGCGAAACCATGTGCAGGCGAGGCGTAGGGAACCACCGGTCCCCACAAAATCGAACCCCACAGTTCGTGATTTTGACGAGAACGCGCAACACCCTTCATTCACGACATGCGACACGCTGTGACACACTGCATCTGTGTGCAGCGTGGTCAGCCTGGCATAAAACCTGGCATTTCATCCTGGCTTGGCTCATGGAACTTAACTCTACCAAATGTAAATATTTACGTTTACAAGAACAGCCCACCAGTTACTTATTTTATTGATAACTCCCGTGTATCATGGTGCACATTTCAGGCAGGACCACTCAAGAGTATGTAATTTCCAATGCTAACCGCGCGCTAGGATGACGCAATTTTTCAAGAGCACTTAAATTACTAATGTAAAAACACTCGTTCGTTCTAAACTGGAGTACGCCGCATCAGTTACAAGTTATGATACAATACAATCACTCGAAATGGTACAAAATAACTCTGCCTTCATATGACTGCTACGCAACTAAACGCTAATCGCCGTAAAAATTTGCCTGTTCCATACGACATCAGCGCCATGGTTTGGATCACGCTAATAAAATCGGAATACCATCGTCAAGGACAAATGCATTTTTTCAGTCGCCCAGGACTGTCGAATGGAACCATCTTCCTGCCAACCGCTGCCATTATTGATCATGAATCCAAAACAGCCTTAGGATAATGCATTTGTATTTTGTTTTTGTCACGCCTTAGCTACTAAGAAGTGGAGCATTAGCTATGGGAGTGCTTTTGGTATTTATAATGCCTTATGGCCCTGAGGGTATGTAAATAAATAAATTAAATAAGAATTACTTCCACGTTTTCCTTGAATGTGCTTTCAGGCAGTAAGGTGTGGCTGACACATCAAATGAAAAGGCATTTATACGCCATATGAGACGCACAAAATGCATTCCAACGTGCGCCATGGCATTCGGCTGGGGCATGCTGTACCCACAGGAAGCAGCCGGACGGTGGAGCCATGGGAGTGCTCGCATCCGATATGCTCGAAGAGCCCCTCGTTATCACTGAATTTAGGTTTGCATGCACACGTTTCTTCACTGTGCGGGTAAATTTGCATACGTGTGATGTTTTATCGTCGGTGGGTGCTCTTATCTGCAGCTCCCATATGCCCCACGTACACCTTTATGCAAGAGAACAGTATCTGGTAAACGACACGCATTTCACATGGCACAAAAGCACGCCTGTGCTTGACATTGGAAGTTGTAAAACTGGCATTATTAAAACGCTTTTTGTTAACCAACGAACAAAGCCTGCCTATTTTGTTCTTAGCTGAGAAAAGGATTTGCACACCACATCGAGAACTCACATTTTTGAACCCATGTGCCATCTTTTGCATGTAGGGCATGACCGCACGTTTCACGAGTTTCTTTGCTGAGTTGCCATGCCGTACATGCACACAACAGCACGCAAGCAAAAAATGTGGGGTCACTATATAGTATGCAACCCTTTTACTCAGCTAAGAACAAAATAGGCCGGCTTTATTTTTTTCATTGGTAAACAACAAAAACCGTTCACATGGTGTAAACACACGTGTGCTTTTTGCCTTGTAGAATGTGTGCCGTTCACCCAATACCGCTGTCTTTCGAAGGAGAGTACATGGGGCAGATGGGGCTCTTCTTCAATGTAAGACTAGAAGCGCACTCAGGGACGATAAAAGATCGCACCTACGCAATTTTACCTGTGACTTGCAAAAAGGGTGGGTGCAAACCCTGTTTCGATGATAGCAAGGGGCACTTCGAGCATAGAAATGGAATGGCTAGGGAGAGAAGCCTTTTACAGGAACATTTACAAAGCTGACTGCGTAAGCCACACCTTGATTACGCTCTACAGAAAAGAAGCCAAGATTGTCGGCCATATGCTCAAGTGATTTTTCATCCCCCTCTACATATGCTTTATCCTGTGTTTTCTTGTTTTTCAGCGCAATATTGCTTGCAGAGATGCATCAATGTTTTCATCTCCCTCTGCGCATGCGCGCAACAGGTTGCGGGTCAACGCTTGTGTTATGCCTCTTACTGTTATCCCATTCCTTTCCCCGCCCTGTGGTTGCAGTACGTTAATGAAAGGCAGAAAATATTTTGGGTGAGAACCAAATTTGCTCGTAGTTTCTTTTCATGTGAATGGTTTTGACTCGTTCATCCTTAGACCAGGCTGAGTTCGTATATCAGAAATAGAAGGCGGCTATAATGTTAATAAGAAGTAGAGGAAGCGTTTTATTGAGAACAAACGAAAAATGGAAAGTCTGCGTGAGTTTCCTTGACCAGATATGGGGCTTGCCTTCCACTTTCAGAATCCCCTGGTGAAATGTGCATCAACTATGCCCTCAAGTACCTGTGGAGGTTATTTACAGACGCGAGCCCCCCTGAAAAGAGGGTCTGTGCACAATAAAACGAAGCTGTGATGTGAGCGAATGGTTTTGCATTACTTTTTCTACATTAAGCAGCAAAAGTGTCCCGCCAGCCACGCATACATCTATGCATATTCTCTGAAGTCGGCCGACATTCCAGAAAAAATAGTGACCCACTATTCTCCCTGTGACGCCTATGCGCGCTAGACGGGTATGCCGCCATTTGTACCACCATGCTCCCCAATAGCGGCGTGCCTGATAGTGCCCGCCATTTGGCATGGCGGTTGTCTCCACTACAATATTCCAATATTTTGACCGGCAGCAGCTTCCGCTATGCCTGGCGTGGCGGGATTTCGGACACGGGTGTGTTGTGCTGTGTTGTTTGCCTCACGGCACTCCCCTAATTTATTTCACTCAGACTTACTGCACTACATACGTTTTTGACATAATTACGTACCGCCGGACACTTACGTTTTTGGCGTGCAAAGTTTCTACACACGCTTGAGGCTGCACTACATGTTTCACCAATGCTTTGCGGAAGAGTCAGAGAAAGTTGAATATTCGCACTAGATAAAAACAAAAAATGCAGGCGCCGTTTAATCCGAAAAACCAAAAGTTCTAGAAAAATGATAAAATTTCAAATAAATGTTTGAAACTTTGCGTGTATATATTACATATCCCTACGTAGCTCACAGCGTTCCCGTGTTCTTTCTTTTTTGATCTGTTCATAAATGTCAAAGTAAACCCCATTTTTGATTTGATGGCAGCGACTTAGAACTCTATATTGTTTTATTATGGCTCATTTTGTGCAGTGATGATCCTTCTTTCGCCATCACAGCGGCGAATTTTAAGAGTTCCCTACCACTGCTGCTAATGGGAACACCAAATATTACCCAAATGTTACGTGTAAGTGCTCATAAAACTCCCTGTGACCTCTGGACCGCGCCCTTCACAACTTGTGCTGCCTCGTGAATTCGATCCCCGAAGATCATGTCACTCGCTCCCCAGAGCAAGGATTCTCCGGTTAGGTCCCTACCCTACTTTTACATGCAGCGGAGCGGCTTGTCCGTTGGTCGTAGGGCGGTCGTCCCTCATTTTTGAGAACACAGTTGCACTACTGATTCTTGACTCTCTTGTGCTCGCTCCCGTCTGCTCGGCGATTCTGTGCACCTGGCGACAATACGTTCTACCCAACGCGTTTTGTAAAACATAGAAAGCACAGCCTCTGTAGAAAACGCGGTAGAAAACCCTGTTGAACACTCCGTCGCAAGCAGTGTACGCAAAGGGGCGTTTCAACAGATGTGTGGTTTGGGAAACCTGGGAGAACCTAACCATTTATAACCTTGCCACTTCTTTATTATTGCCAGTTTCGAAAAAACCTCTGAATCCACTCTGAAGGGTCAAATACAAGAAATTGTTTGGAAGAACTTAATGCTGCTGGAAAATTGTGTTTAAATCATTTATTGCTATGGAAGCAAAAGGTAAACTAAGACTGGCCGATCCTTCGAGAATGACATCGGGAATTACGTTGTTCGGTGGCTGATGTCATCAGCCCTAAATTGGTGCAGCGTCAATACGTGAGTGTGCGTCAAAGCCTCAGCCTTTGGGAAAGCACAAACGATCACGGAAAAGAACGGTAACGGTAAATCGACCACTATAAGTTATGTAGCGGTGCAAGATTGGTGCTTTCTGCCATATATGGTTTATGTCTTGCGAGGAGTTCGGGATTTATGTTCGCCCAAAACAAAGGAGCTTAAAAGATTGCTATTTAACTGCGTGTCAACAAGGTAGTAAAGCCGATGCCTAAACAGCCTTCTTTCTTATTGGAATCCAACTATAACATTTTGATGTGGCTTGACGTCAAGTTTTACGTAAAGTAAAGCAAGCTAATTTATTCAAAAAAACCTAACCAACATTTCTAATGAAGTATGCTGGAGTACAGGCACTCTATTTCTAAATAAACCCATAGCCGTTTTCTGCCGCAGCGTTACCGTTACAACGGCTATTCACTGCATAGGAGATTCTAGTTTTGTCATTTATAAAGGTTATTAGCCCGACGTGTTAGTTAAGCGTTTATTCTGTTGCCGGTAATGGGTACACCTTGCGCTATTTATAACAGAAACTAGACTTTTCTGTTTTAACGTCCTTTTATTACAATTGATGAGGAAGATGATGGAACGTTTGCGCAGCGTGCATTCACCTATTGATCATATAGTGAATTCGAATGTACGCCGAGAGCACCAGGGGCTTGTGCCACAGTCTCAAATACACCTGTTTCAATACCAAGTGCTGTTTTAGTCGCTCTCCCTGAATTCATCTTGTGCAAGCCGGCGTGTACATTAGAACACAAAAAAGAATCGCCTTGAACCACACTTATATCAGGTTGTTCCTCGTAAATCTGTGCTCATACATAACTTTGTGCTGACGATTTTTCTATAGACTCTTCCCTTGGTATGATCGCGAGTGCTCCTTGTGGCTAACTTTGGGTCTGTAGTTACATGCTTTCGGGTGAAATTTTTGTGCGCTGCCGTCTTTTTGTTTTATTGTTAGCAGGGCCACTTACACTGTTTAACGAGTATATATCAATGTTTTGTGTCCTTAAACGAAAGTTGCACGACGCTGCTAGCAATTATTTTCTTTTTAGGGAACATTTGGCTAGAGTCGCTATTGAAAATTATCATTGCATTACCGAATTCGGAATTAAAAACGATTGTTAAATACTAGTAATCCCGATGAGAAGTATCGAATAAGAACCGCAAGGCTCATATTGTCAGGATTAATGTCAATATGAAACAGTGCTAGGCTTATAACACTGAATAATATTATCTGCAGAGAAATAAAAGAGATGGTTCCAAGAATGCATTGTGCCACCGTAATGTTGCATAACCCTTTCGATTTGTGGCTGAATCAATTATTACTAGGCGGACATGGCGCTTAAAGTAATCAAGGCTGTTGATTCATGTAAAAGAATGTTTTTAGTTCTCCGTGATTGTCTGGATTGTGTATTCAAGGGAGGTACCCATCATCACTCTAAATGCAACCTTTTAATGACGAGCGCCAACGTACAGACACGGCAGGACCTCACACTTACTCCTGGGGCATGCTCCACAACCTTCAAGCATGCGTCTTGATGAAGTCAATTATATAGTTGTTGCCGCGAACCATGTATGGGTTTGTTTATTCATTGTTTGTTTTTGCTGCCCTGCCGTGCCGGCTTTGTTATCTGTGTCTAAAGCGAAGCGCGGGTTCCATACTTCAATTTTTATGCTGCATATGCTATCTCAATTAAAAAGGAGACTGTTTCGCCCTAACTTCCCGCGCCTAGAATAATGTTATTTGATCTAAAATGTTCTGGGTGTAAATCGACGGATCAAAGACAACGCGCGCCGAAAGATAAAAAGCCTGCTGAGCAGACGCCGCGTTATTCGATTCGCCGACACCAGTCTGCGGACGTTACTTTCTTGACTGCTGTTTCGCCGCCCGTGTATTATTTCAGTGGTTAGGGGAGCACAAGTTCGCTCCAATAAACTTGGTTTTCCTTCAAGACAGCTGTGTCGTCTTTGGCTACGTGACACCTGGCAGGGGTGCGGGGTATACATTCTTTATGCTTTCAACGACCTTTGGAATCCGCCAAGCTAGTCCCACTACAGCCAGCCGCCGACTGCAAGGTCTGCCGCCCGAGTTTGGTCTCCTACCAGACAGAACAAAGAGAACAATTGCTACAACCACCACCATGGTGCAAGAAACAACGTCACCAATCATCCTACAGCCGCCCCGGGAACCGCCATCATTCCCACCAGCCCCCGCAGAAGACCCAGAAGAACGGTTGGAGAAATTAAAGCGCGTCCGGATCTTCAACAGGTGGGACGACGAAGAAACGTTCCGCCGTGTTTTCTTTTAGTTGTAAGATTCAGCTAGAGCTTGGTTCGAGAACTATGAGAGCTTTTTGACCAACTAGACTCAATTTAAAAGCGAGATCCTTATGACCTTTACTACCATGGTCAGGAAAGAACGCGGGGCGCTTTTGCTTGAAAATCCAACGCAGCACTCCGGTAAACACAATCTCGATAAAGAAAAAGCTGTTACAAATATCGACAAAAAAGATTACATACGTGCACTGCAAATACCGACTGAAACACGTTTACTTTGTGACAATGTATCAGCAATTGGCATACTTGGCGAAAAAAAAAGTGGCAATAACGCGAAGATGAAGGCTGACCCTTGATTAACACAGCGTGTTACCAGTGATTGCTTAACTTGACAAGGCTTGGACTCGCAGTAGACGTGCACCTAAAAAAATATTTTAAAACTGCTTTACAAAAGAGCTCGGGATTAGTGTAACGCATTCCTACGCTCTGAAAACGCAAATGTTTTTAGAGAGTGTTTCGGTCATTCGAAAAACATTCCAACCAAAAATTGGATATATTTAATCAGCCCCATGTTGGTAGGCGTATAAAGGCTTTGAGTGTTAAGAAAAAGATTTTTAATGCCGTTTACATCACCCTTGTTGATTAATTTAATGATTTCTTCTGTTCCTCTTGTCAGTCCTCGTTAGTACCCTGTCTGACGACAAGCAGTATGTCATCTGTAGAGGAATCGGCCTTGCTTCCACTTTTTACCAGAGATTACTTTAGGTGTATTTTGTTTGGCTTTAACACACGGAAACCTGGATGTGCCAATGGCGTTGCTGCTGCTGTGCTTTTCAAGAATTTTGATTGTCTCCAAGACGTTCTTTTTGCCTTTTTGCAGTCATATTAGGAACTCAAATATTTCCAGAAGGCTTAAAATGTGGTATTTTTTTTCACCTATACAAGACGGGAACGCAAACCAGGATAGCGAATCATAGACTTACAGTAAGAGCTCATTCGTTCGATCTCCGCTAATTCGAACCTAAAGTAATTTAAATGGACGCCACTATCCGGCCACAACGCTGTATATTTCAATGAAGAAAAAGTCCCATTAATTTGAACTCAGCGGTATCTTTAACGGTTACTTCGAAATGGGAACCCTTGGTTTCCAATGGCGCCTCGTAGTAGACGTCAGTTCAAAGGGATTAAAACGAGTTCCAAATCCAAAACAAACTAAATTTACTGGCGATGCAAAACAACAAAATGGAAAAACAACAGCGTTGCGCTCTGGCTACGCTGCTACAATAGCTTATTTCGCTGCAATGGCTCATGGTGTTGCATGCTTTCTTTGTGCGGCGGTCGCTGCTTTGGGCCCGGGATCACGGGCCAGCGCAAAAAAAAAACATGTATTAGGACCTAATTGGCGACTACGAGTACGCAGGTGGGTTTGCTGTGTTCTGCCC
Organism: Haemaphysalis longicornis; assembly: GCA_013339765.2. NCBI lineage: Eukaryota > Metazoa > Arthropoda > Arachnida > Ixodida > Ixodidae > Haemaphysalis > Haemaphysalis longicornis. The sequence goes on from JABSTR010000212.1 coordinate 48,383, forward strand.
GCGCAGTGGCATGCATTGTCCATTCATTCTAGCGCCCACCCGCTAATTTCAACTCCGCTTAATTCGAACAATTTTATGGCCCCCTTCCAGTTTGACTTAACAAGTATTTACTGTATTTCTATCCTGTATGTGTTGCTTTCATCTTAAAAAGGGTATTTTCACCGTAACGCAGAGCTTCCTAGATGTTCATAATGTGTTCTCGCCCACCCAGTACAGCTTTAAACAAGGTCGCGGTACCCTGAAAGCGCTCGAGAAAATCTGTTATGCTCTGAAATGTGAAAATGAATTTGTGAAGTATTTTTGGATGTGTCAAAAACGCTGGATTCTGTCAATCAACCAATATTGGTCGACAAACCTTTTATTGCTAATTTAGAGCGCCAGTTTTGTCCTTATTAACTGATTATCTGTATAGCCATTTGCAGGTTGTCGTTATCGATAAATTCAAAAGCAATACGCAGGAATTACCTACCGGTGTACCCCCGGGTTCTATTGGGGCTCTTATTCTGGATATTAAATATGGCAACACTATGTGCAATGTATTCTCGCACTGTCACGTATTTCAATACCCAGATAATACGACGTTACTGGCTCGGCACCTTGATTTCAAAAAAATGCAGTGCTATACCTACAGCATGACATTGAAAAAATTATGGATTGTTCACTAAGAATGCACAAGCGTTCAATCTTGAAAAAGATACAGTTGATTTATTTCCACTTTCCACTGAAACTGATCCAGCATGATTTTGCAAGGCTCGAACTGTGCAGACTGCACGTTCTCTCATTTAATACTTGTATAAACTGTTTTGTACCTAGGTGCAGTTTTGGCTTTGACCTGTCCGGGAACAGAAACGTAGTATTTATTTATGTAAAGCTTCGAAAAGCATCGTGTTTTTATACCCTGTGAAAACTGCCCGGTATATGTCAGCGAAGAAATTCTTCCCGCAGTGGCTAACATTTTTGTCGACATGTGTTATGTTGCTTTTATTTTTGCTCATCTTTTTGGAAATACGACATTCAAAGCCTCCTCTAATCTACACTGAAGTTATTTACGGTGTGCAAGGGGGTGTGAGTGTAAGCATTTTCCGCTTTTCCCATGTGCCCAATTTCAAGCCCTTTTCAAAGAAGCCTTATGCTGTGTTAATTATATTTGAAGCAAGGAGTTTTGCTAAACCTATGTTCCTGTACGCAAATTTTGCCCGTGGTCCCACTTTAATGTACCTTCGGCATGTGCTACATATGGCGAACGTCTTCGCATTTACTATGTCCCCTCGCTTCTATAAATTTTACCGGACGAAGTCATCTTGTTCAACAGCCGCAAATAAATAGGGCCTGAACTATTTCAACTGTACAACCAATTTCAACGAAAATTATTTGTATCCATCACGGCCATTTTTTATGCACGAAATTGATATAATCTGCCTGGCACTGCATCACAAGCCTCCTTTCGCTTTGACAGGACCGCATGTGTTCTGTATGTTGTTATTAGGCTTTAGTATTATAGTACTAAAGTTTACCAGGAAAAATGCTACCTGTTACAATATCTAGTATCTGTGTGTTTCGCGCCCCATGTTCCGACTGCAATGCACGTACAATCTGTACGCAGATTACATTGATATAGCAATGATTACCCTACTGTGTCCCCCGAACTTGTTTGTGACTCTGTATTGGCGCAAATGTCAGCGCTACGTCTTCTGTATTTGTCTTTTACTCCCGTGTGGTAATGGAATCGATTGACTTTCTGTTGCTTCAGCATAAGCTATCCTTTTGTTCGTTTCTTTCAACCACTTTTTAATTGTTTCGTGTACTTCGGTGAGAAATGCCTGACTTTTACGCATTACTTGTGTGTATAAATGGCTACTTGTATACGTGTGGGTTTTTGTGGGTCAATGTCAAAAATTAGTTACTTTTCGTGGTGTGTAACGACTACCCTATCCACATGAATTTTGTTATTTGTAAAATATGTACATCATGCTTCTTTTATTTTTTTTCGTTGCGCAACTAAATGTTAGATTGATTGAAAGAGTTATGTTATTATTCTTATTATATTAATATAATGAAATAATATTTTTTTTATTTCATATTATATTATTATTATTATTATTATTATTTCTTCACTTATCGTCCTGACGTGTGCATTGACTTCACCGAGCTTGTTCTTGTTCCTGGTTATTTGTGTATTGCGCTGATACTGCGACTGTATTTATCGAAGAATTTTTTCTTTTTCTGTTATTTTTATTATTAAAGTTGGCCATATTCACTTCATGCGTCCACTT
>JABSTR010000213.1:0-2500 GCA_013339765.2 Haemaphysalis longicornis
AGGCTAAGGATTTCCGGACAATTATGGCCACACCGCCAGAAGAGTGTGTGCAGCCATCCCTGTCCTTCTGAAGACCACCTGTAACTATTCAAGAAATTTGTGAGCTTGGAATTCAAATGTGTTCCTGAACACACATCATATACACTTGGCCGATTAGCATGCAGTATTTGGTATACATCATCAAGATTTTAAGAAGCCTCTGCAGTTCCATTAAATTGTGTTTTCTCTTCCCATTAGTTAGTGTGAGAGTACTGGATGTGTGTGTGTTGTTTTGTGTCGTCTTTCGGGGCTGAGACTCTCGCCTTTTTTGCTTGTCAAGAGGCTTTGGCGTCGGGACGCGTTCCTTGCGCTGCGTTGCAGGCAGGAACGGCCCGACATCCATTTCGTCGTCGGATGTCCGAGGGGTGCCCGACGGACCGGGCCCCCGGACTTGGCCCCCCCTCGGTGAGCCCTTCGTTTGAGCCGCCACCGCTGAGGGCGTCCGGGGCGCCAGAGGTGGCACGGGCGGTTCGGTGGCGGTGGGAACGGGGCGGGGCCCGTGGTGTCCATCACCTCAGTACCCTCAACGCACTGGAGGGACGGGGGGGGAGACAGAGGTGGGGAGCGGCAACGGTCCCGACGGAAGAGGTTGCCACCACAACCGCTGCTGCCCCAAGCCGTGGGCTGGTGGCGGGTTGGGCTGACAAAGGCAACCCAGAGGGGGGGGCGGAGGGACCAGGTCAAACTCGCTGAACTGGGTCCCTGTGGAAACCAGACGCCGCTCCGCCCCCCGGCGAGCCGCGTCGGCGTACCTCCCCAGAGGGAAAGAGGCAAACCTCTTTCGCGCCTCTGGGAAGGTGATGTTCTCCGTTACTTGATGTTAATTATTTTTTTTCAATTTAAATTTTTCGCACTTGCGGGAGTACGCTGCATGCGGACCGCGCAGTTCACACAAGTGAGGGTTTTCGGATGGACAGTTGTCAGTCGGATGATCGTGCGCCGCGCATTTCGCACACGTCGTTCGGCCACGGCAAGAGTTGTACTGTGCCCGAACCGCTGGCACTTAAACAGCGCCGCGGTTCGGGATGTACGGACGGATGGAGCAACGGATAAAACCTGCATTGATGTGTTGTGGAAGAACTGCGCGGTTAAAGTCAAGATAATGTGTTGGTGGGAATCTCCTTGTCGTCTCTGCGGATAGTGATGCGTCTCACGGCAGTGACGCCTGATCCTTCAAGCCGCAAGGAGATCCGCATCCGTTTCGTTCAGGAGGTCTGTCTCGGATATCACACCCTGCGAGCTGTTGAGGCTCCGATGGGGTGTGACCCGGATGTCTAGATCAGCCAGTCTGTCTGAGCTAGAAGCTTCGTGGACTGCTGCTTGTCATTTATTTCGATGAGGAGTTCACCGGACCTTTGTTTTTTGCACTTATATGATTTTCCTACTATGGCTTCAAGATACTTGGCGATCAAGAAGACTGACTGAGATGCTAGAGGGTGGGTTGGATTGAGCGATTCCATCACAAGAAATCGAGAAAAATTATCCGGTTCAGGAAATGTTAAAGATGGCAATTGGGGAAAAGATACTTCGGTGCGGCCCCTTTTCAGGGACCGATCACGTTTGGGGGGGGGGGTTGAAAATGCCATATAGCAATAGTATAAAAGCAGGGAGACTAGGGTACTTTCTTCTTTGACCTTACCCTGGTAGCCAAAGAGGTCCCGGAGCTCCCTGCCTGGTGAACAGACAGAGAGCCCATCCGCCGGAGCTTGACCTGGGCTCCGACGGCCACCGTTCGTGGTTTCTAACCCTCCACCTATAAATACATCGCCACGGTTGAATCCAGCTTATGTTTGGGGGCTCGGGGTCCATGGTATCGCCAGTACCGTCACCAAGATTGCTCAAGGTGCCCCGTGCGGGGCCGGTGTATCAAGAACCCTGCGACCGCAATCCTCTCACTTTCAACTGTGCGACGATGGTCGCAAGCGGCTTCTGGTTATTTTACGGTATGTGCGCGCAGATACATGCGCTTCATTTTATAACGACCCGAGTGGCGCTTATGCTGGCGTCATCAAAACATACGAGATATGAGCGACTCCACCTGCGTTATTATTGGCCTGGAATGTACAACTTCGTACAGAAATATGTTCGCTCGTGCCCGGAATCCCAACGCCGCAAAGCGCCATATACTCGTTCGACCGCTCCGCTGCAACTACTACCCTGCCCAGCAAAAGCCTTTGACCACGTTCGAATCTATTTATACGGGCCACTGCCTTCTACTGTTTCCGGCAACAGATGGATAATTGTTGCCGTTGACTATTTTATGAGGTATGCTGAAACCGCTGTTTTCCCGAATCCGCGGCTCGAGACGTCGCCACGTTCCTACTACGTCGCTTTATACTTCGGCACGGCCCGCCTCGGGAGCTCCTGAGTAACGAGGATGAGTCTTATTCTCGGAAGTCATGAAAGCGCTCCTCGCTGAATATCACGTGGTTCATCGGACAAGCTCATAATACCATATGCA
>JABSTR010000213.1:5000-31093 GCA_013339765.2 Haemaphysalis longicornis
TCATCGCTTTAAAAATATCCCCCATTCAGACGGCATCAGGTATACCGTGGAGGCATGTCAAAACGCCGATATGGCACTAGACATCAGTGAGCAGGCCCTTACTGCCCTACTTGACCTGGTGCTTCGTTAGAATTATTTCCAATTCGAAAACAAACATTACCTTCAAATTAGCGCCACAGCTATGGGCATAAAAATGGCACCAAATTACGCGAACTTGTTCATGGTGGCACTCGAGGGACCCTTCTTGGAAGCTCAACCCGTTCGCCCGCTCATATACAAGCGATTCCTGGATGACATCTTTTTTGTCTGGCCGCATGTACGAGGCAAGCTTGCATAAGTTCATTTCGGATTTCAACGCGGTCCACCCTTCTATATCTTTTACGCATAATATCTCAAGGACATCGGTAAACTTTCTCGACGTCACCATTCAGGTAGAGGGCACGACCACGATCACAGCCCTATATAGAAAACCCACAGATCGCCAGCAGTATCTGCACTTTGAAAGTGACCATCCACGGCATTGCAAGATGAGCATTCCCTATTCCCAGGCCCACAGATACCGCAGAATTTGCTCTGACAACGCCGACTTTGACCACAATTCCCAACAACTAAAAAATGTCCTCATTCGTCAAAAGTACCGAGCAGCAGTGGTCGATGACTCCATCAACAGAGCTCGTAACCTAAACCGCGAGGAAATTCTACATGGAGGGAATCCCAGGAATGAAGGAAGCCAGACAAACCTTGTCCTCACCCACTCATCTGCGTTGCCTAAACTTAATAACATTCTTTCGAGACATTTTAATATACTGCAACAAAGTAGCCGGCTATCTTCAATTTTTCAAAAGCCCCCCCGAGTTGTTTATCGCCGCGGAAAAAACCTGAAAGATATGTTAGTCAGAGCCAAGACGACTAACATTGAGGACACTCAACGGGGATGCCAGCCATGCAAGAAAACACGTTGTAAGGTCTGTTCACACATGACAACCACCACTACTGCTAAAGCCAGCTCCTCAGATTACGTATTCAAAATAAATACGCATCTAAACTGTGACAGCCAAAATGTCGTCTACATGCTTCACTGTGACATCTGTGGAATGCAGTACATCGGACAAACAGAAACCGCCTTCCGTAAACGCTTTAACAACCACCGTTCAGCCTTTACATTACTCTACGCTGCGGCCAAGGACGGACGGGGCACTCGCCGCGCCCCTGTGTAACTTGATCCCTGTCTTCCTCGCGGTCCGACCGCTGTGCGGCTCGCCGCTGGCTGCCGCTAGTGCCTTTCTCTGTCGCCATGTCGCGGCCCTTCAAAGGGCAAACAAAGTAGACTTATCACCGGTTTCTTGGTAAAAGCAATGCCTCTCCATTTAACGGTCTGATCTGGGTGAACCCACGAAACAAATGCCGGGCCAAGACCGCGTCCTTAGTTACTACACCACCGCCCCGCTCTTCCCATCTGTGCTCACGCGTTGTCTGTATTTTGTTTGTCAGTTCTCTTTCATCCCAGCCGCAGCGGGCCGATAGAAACATTTGGTCCCGCTCCCTTCCCCACCCGTGCCGTTTTCTCACTAAAACCACCGCCTTTCCTCTTTTTTTTTCTCCACTCAGCAAGTGCCGTGTTGTTACCGGATGTTTTACGTTCTCTGGCGTATTCCCCTCCTTGATGAGGGAGAGGAAGAGAGACTCCCTCGCATGCAGTGTGCATAAGGATTCGGTGTTCATTGTGGGATTGTCCCTGAGGAAGGAAGTTCCACTTCCGAAAGAATAATTTATAATAAACAAGTTAACCGCAAAGTTGTTCTTATCTTTTATATATATATATGCGTGTGTGTGTGTGCGTGAGTGTGAGTGCGTGTGTGTGTGTATGTTTGTGTGTAGTGTGTGTGCGTGTGTGTGTGTGTGTGTGTGTGCGTGTTTGTGTGTGTGTGTGGAGCATTAATGTGGGCGCTGCTATAGTGTTCCGTTCGACAACACATGGAAGGTGCCTGTTACTCTTTTTGTGCAATCCACCTTGCGATACGTCTGCTTCTCGTGACTATTATCATCATCGTGTCATTCCTGATTTGCTTCTCATCCACATCATCATTCGTCGGGCTGGAGTTTTTGGTTACCGCTCAGAATGAACGCGCTTTTTCGACTGCCTCTGCGACGGCTCTTCTCTGTGACGGCTGTCCTTAACGTCTCCCTCAAGTGGAAGAGGTGCACGTCGTTCCCGTCGTCTGTCTTTCCCAGTCCCACACCTTTAGCTCCGTCCCAGTAGGCACTTGCCTCTGATAATGCAGCACAAGAGCGGGAACCCCCCCCCCCCCTTTGCTGCGCCAGGTGGCTTGCCTGCTGCTTTTGCCATCACCATCCGCGAAAGCGATCCGCTAGGTATATCTGGCCTTCGAGCTGAGCACGTAGAGCACTAGATGGATAGTTATAATCGGGTCATCAGCTTTAACCGGTGAGGTGACGCATTCAAGCTCCACCACATTACCGTGTCCCTGCACGAGGGCGCCAAGACATGGTTTCTCAACCACGAAGACCAAATACAGGGTATGGTTTGCTGCCTTGCGCCATGATCTCGTTTAAGGGCGGGACGTCCTCTCGTCGGCATCCGCAGTAATCTCCTGTCACTATCATGACATCGAACTGACGGAAAACGACGATTTAGGTGTTCCTGACGCGCCACAGCAGTGCCTGATGGCCAGCGCGGATTACGTCCTTGACCCCGGCTGTGTCACCTCCAATAGTTCCGATCAATGTTGTGATGGTAACGTCCTCATCATTCCCTCTCCTCGCTTTCTTCCCAAAGACTGGTACTCGCTACGAGTCTCGTACGCCTTTCACACGGGACTGCTTCTATACTCGTCGTTAACAGCAGTCCGAGTCCATGATCCTAAATAAGCGCAATACAATGGCTACTGTTGCATTCTCTGAGGCCACGTGTGTTTTCCCCATCTGTTGAGTATCACGTCGTCCTCATCTCAATTACGACTCCCCTGACTCTGACCGAACCACCACAATACAATCTGACCTCTCCTCGACTAAGACCGAATCGCTAAAGAAGCTTCTCACCAATCACAAATATTTATTTGACGCTAACTGCACAATACTCGGTCAGACGTTGGTGCAACGCATTTCATCGAAATCGATGGTTCTCGCATTGTTCACCGCCGTCTTTAGCGTGTGTCCGCCTCGGAAAGGAACGTTTTCAGTGACAACGTCACCGACATGCTTCAGCTGAGCATCATTCGGCTGTAAAGAGTCCGCGGTCGTCTCCGGTATTGTCGTGCAGTAAAAAGACTGATAGAGCGATTTTGCGTTGCTCATTGCGCACTGAACAGCACCACACGAAAAGACGTCTACCCGACGGCATGAATTGATGACGCCCTAGATTCTTGAAAAGGAGCCGATAATTGTTGAAATCATGATCTGCACTTGGGGTATTGGCGGATCCTCATGCACGAGGCCGGCAAAGAGAAGACCATGTTCGCCACCCCCGATGGGCTGTATTCATTGAATGTTCTGCCATTTCTGGATTGCAACGCCCCTGCAACATTTGAGAATATGATCGATACAGTCCTTCGCGGCTCAAATAGAAAACGTGCTTTTGTTATCTCGACCATATCGTTATCTCTGCCTGACCACCTGAAGAGACTGGACGAAGTCCTCACTTGTCTCGCCAATGCGGGGGGCCTTCAATGTAATACTAAGAAGTGCCGCTTTGCTAGTAGAGGCATTAAAGTATTGGGGCACGTCGTGACCTAGGATGGAATTCGCCCAGAGCTTGACAAGATGGCGGGTGTCGCCAACTATCCACGGCCAATGCAACAAAAGAATCTGCGCAACTTCCTTGGGCGTCATCATGCAACCTTCGCTTCGGCGGAAATTTTCTTACCCTGGCTTTCCCTTTAAAAAAGCTGATACATTCAGGAAAAACCTTTTATGTGGTTTAAAGAATATGATAACGCATTTCAATAGTGTAAAAAGTCCCTTACTTCCGGTCTAGTACTCTGCCACTTTGACTAGTCCCAACCTGTTCTCCATATGGCCGTCAGTGGACATGGCTTAGGAGCTGTTCTTTCGCAGATTGATGACCAACACAGGGAAAGGGTTGTTTCGTACTCCAGCCACTCTGTCAGCACCGCTGAAAAGAATTACTTAATTACTCAATTGTCGAGCAAGAGTGTCTGGCTGTTGTTTGGGTGGTACAGAAATTCCGCTAATACCTTAACGGCCGTCTATTTACCGTGGTAACAGTCCATCATTCTCTTTCCTGGTCGCAGTCACAGAATAATTCGTCTGGCCACACAGGACGCCGGATTATTCGACTTCAAGAATACGACTTTACGGTAATTTACAAATAAGGAAAGCTCCATCTTGATTCAGACACACCTTCACGATGTTGACTAGATTCACCTGAAGCTCCTCCTTCGACAACCTCACGTAGCGCAGCACGTACCCTCTGTCCTGTCGGCGACATTATACATCTCAGATTTGGCAACCCTTCCACAATCATATTTCTATTGCAACGGAATAATAGAGCATATCAACGGCTCAAATGCCGTGAACAGTCGCCACCGCCGTTAACTTCAACAATTTTGGCTTTTCAACGAAGTGCTTCACCGTTCAATTCACCACCCCTCAGGCTACCGATGGGTTCCTGCTGCGCCGAGACTTCAAGCCTTGCACGATGATGCAACAGCTCGCCATTTAGGCTTCCGTAAGACATACCATTGTGTTCGCAGCCGGTTTTTGGCCTGGTCTTGCCACTTGTGTCGACGCTGCATTGCGTCGTGCGTCTCGCTCCAGCAGCGCAAATACCCGACGTCCGCTGAAGCACAGACTCGTACGGCCATTGTCTTGTCCGTCGGAACCGTTCGAAACTGTGGGAATCGACCTTTACGGCACTTTTACCTTGCGCGGCGGCTGGATTCTCGTAGGGGGTAACGGCAGTTTTCCACCTCCCAAGGTACGCAGGGAGAGGTTCCGGTCGTTCCAGTTGCGCTGCTAGTGTAGCCGACTTGATCGAAATTTTCTTGCGCCATAGTGCCCCTAGAGTACTCTTGAGTTATCGCGGCAGGACTTCTTTGTCTAGCATTGTTGAAGTAGTTCTGCACGCCTCTAACACAATGCACAAAACCACATCCGCCTACCATCCGCAAAAAATGGACTAAATTAACGCTTCCCCTGCACCCTACTGACATGATTTTCATGTATTTTTGGCCCTACCACACAAACTGGGACGCAAGGCTTCCATTTGTTACATTCGCTTGCATCCACGTTGTTCAGAAGAACACTGGTAATTCCTTTTTTCCTAGTTTTTTTTCCGCCAACTGTCTTTTCTTCTCGACACCCGTGTGACGAGCGATATATCAGATTTCGAGAATTTTCAAAGAAATCCTTCAACAGTCATTTCAATTCTAAACTCATTTCTCCCACCCACCTTGTTTTTTACGCCATCAGAAACCGGAAGCACTCAAGAAGATAGGTTTTGTTTGTTCAAGACTGTTCAATAATTCTTAGGCTTAGACCTCCTTGAAAAAGTACGTGACGATGCTGCACTGGACCTCCTGGTTGTGTCAAAGGCAAGCATTAAATAGGTTCAATTTGAAGGAAGCTGGCAAGAATAATTGCCGAGCTATGCAAAGTTTACCTCCCGCACAGCGTCGAAATGTCCCCGTGCTTTTCGCACACGGCTCAGTCCCAACAGGTGGCACAAATTAGTTTCACATATCAATCACTTCATCCATCTAATGCCACATTAAGCAAACGTCTCATACCTTGGTGACTACGGAATACAAGAAGCAAGCGCCACGGCCAAGCCACTAGGGCTTTCGCTGCGCGAGCTTTTTCCTGGAACTGAGCAGCATCGTTTCCAGTGCTTCCAAGGCCATGCTGTGAAATGTATTTTAGATGCTTGGATCTGCAGCTGAGCTAGACTACGAAGAGCCCGCAGTTAATGGTAAAAGAACATTTTAAACCACAATGACACCCGATTCACCCTAAAACCTCTTGAGCACACAGACTTTCAAGAAATTTCTCAGCACCAACCACAGATATCAGTTCACTGTTCTGAGTGTGCTTCGAGTGATACATTACCCGTAAATGCTGCAGTTATAAGGCCTTCATTATTGCTTTATTTTTGAGTAAACTCGATCCCCTATTACCAACTTCACGGCTTCCTTGACAAAGTGCCACCAAAGGTAGGTACAGGTTGGTCCCACCTGCAGCGGTGGGGCGCTGAATATCCTCCAACATATGGTGGCACCCTAAACGTCATCTTTTCCCCCCCATCAAAACCTTGGCGCGAATTTTACGAAAAAAAAATCATTTAAGGACGGCCAACACCCAGCTGACTATCAGAGTACAGCGTGACGATGGTACACAAAATCATGCACCACTCATTCTAACAACGCTAATTGTTGAACGCGACGCTTTCTGGAAGGGATTTCCTATTTGATTTTCGTGTGATTTTAGAATTTGGCCAGCAAACAGTTCGCACTTTGACTTGTTAAGCTTTGGCTTTGGCTTTAATATACTGTGGCGTTTTGGTTGCTGCAGCTTTGGCATGGATTCGCACACACTTTGGACTTTTGGTCAGAGATGTTCTAATTTGACCCTTTATGATTTGATTTGACATTAAAAAAGGTCCAATTTCTAGCATTGTATTGGTTTTACACTTAGGGGTGCATGATTTTTATGTTTAATATTTTGCACGTTATTTATATTTCTACCATTCTAAACTGATTTTATGATGTTGGAATGGCGCAATCATAAAAGCCGTCATCGTAGCACGAGGGACTACGGTTCGATTCTGACCTCGGGATGCTCTTTTTTCTCGGTGCGCTTCCGCGTGCTTCAATTTCACCAGAGAAAGTTGGATTTTGCGCTGTAGGTTGTCATCGCAGTTTGGACTCTGTCTCGTTGAGCTTTGACGCTGACTCGCTGCAAGTTGAGAGTTTTAGTTCATTTTGACCCTTTCCCCATCTGATTTGGCAATAACAAGGGATGGGGTTGAACCATTGACTTTGTTATACAAAGGGCTGCATAAGTTTCAGCATAATTTTAGATGTTCAAGCACCCTCTCCAAATCCAAACGGCTTCGACCCCGCCGGAAGCCCGCAATCAAATATACACAGGCTTCGTAACGTGAGGAACCAAGGTTCGATTTTGTTGTGAAACCCTTCTTCGGTATTTCCAGGGTCGAGCAAAAAAGCATGTCATCTGCCAGGTGTATTCCCTCGTCGACGTTAGACGACCCGGTGTGTGCACAATGCCGCCGTGGGGAACTAGGCTGCCTTTGAACTATACCCCTTTCAGCGACCTCGCGGCCCCTCAAGCATCCTCCAGCCAGCGGAGCCGTTGGCAAAAGCATTGATTGATTGATTGATTGATTGATTGTAGGGTTTAACGCGCCGACGCAACGCAGGCGATGAGGCGCGCCGTAGTGGAGGGCTCCGGATTAATTTTGACCACTTGGGGATCTTTAACGTGCGCCGAAATCTCGTACAGACGGGCGTTTTTGCTTTTCGCCTCCATCAGAAAAGCAGCCGCCGCGGTTGGCAAAAGCATCGCTCAGCGCCTCGCATGGCGAGCTTCAACGGCGTGCCTCACATCATTGTCATGTCATTTGTGCCTATCTAACGACGCTGGAGATGTCTTCAATGAGCCACCCAAGCCAGAGAGACGGGAACGCAAAAAGTGTACCTGCACTTCAACGTCGAAAGGAAAAAGGGGGCTGAGAACCCAGGCGGATTGCCTCAGCAAAGGCAACCCTAACGCTCACCTGTTCAAGACAGAAGCGTGTCTTTAGGTGTTGGTGTGTGTTTGTGCGTGAGTGTGGGTGTCACTCCCAGCGCCAGGGCTTCTCGGATTGGTGCATTCCTATGGGCTCAGCTGACATGAAGGGGAAACGTAAACGGACCCTACCCGTTTATTTATTTTGGCGCCAGCCAGAGAGCACTGCCTGTTCTCTGAGATCAAAATGTAAATAGTACTTGTATAAGATTTTTTCTTTCTTCTTAAACCTCGCCCTCATGACTGCCCCGTCACGACAGCAACCACGGTCCGCTTCGACCACGCTACCTTGGTTCACAACAATTTTAACGACGCGTAGCACTTATGACTGCACTTCTTCCACGATCATCATCACCAGAGGTGTTTTCTTTCCTGCATAGACTTCGGGCTTCGTGGACAAATCAATGAGTTAGAAAGCGTCGCTTTCAAAATTTCCTCGTACGAAGACGTTAACATAGAGTCCTAAAGTTGCCATCCCAGTGGTTGCGACCGTGGCCATGAGCCAAGCTTGCGGCCACATAGGCGGTACATATCATGTAGTTGAGAAGGCAGCTTTGTGGTGTCTCCTAACACTGGTTTGAGCTCGTGTGCCGAACCGGCTGTCTAAGACAGGGAGTATCTGCCGAATGACGTTCCTAGTGGCGGTGATGCTTCCGGTAGCTACGGATACGTGCGTGCGGTAGCCTAAAATGCTCATTCAGAAAGCGACAATCCCACGTTAGGCCGCACTGAGGCATTGAGGCATAGTGCCTTTCCCCAGTTTGCCAGCTTGACATTTAACGGAATTTATGTTACTTGGCACTTCGTTCGGTTCATCGTTATGGCTACCTATTGTTTTGACTAATTTTATGCCAAACATACCAACTCATATGAATTGACTGGTGGTAATAAGACCAGTAGTCAAATGCTCCCGTCGAGTGCACTGATTCCCCTTTTCTGGGGTGCGTGCATACGCATGCACTACTCAGAAATATCTGGTCGGGAGTAGAGCAGTTATGAAAAACGCTGCAGTCAGTCGCTACCAGCCTTTTTATCAATTGCGACTGGGAGTGGCGGCACCGTCGCCATTCACAGTTATCACGAACTAACCCGCTTGAGACAGTTGACTGGTAAAGTCGTGGCCTGTAACACGCGTATGGTGGTTTTTAACTGTATCTAAGAGATGTCGAACCGTTTTCTACAATTTCCAAAATTTCACTTTTTACTAAGCAAGCGTAGCCCTAAAAGCTGTTTATTACCTTGGAGGATATCGAATCCTTCAATTTTACTGTTACTTCTGCAAAGAGGCTAGCAACCATTTTTACTCTGCCGTATAATATAACATCGGTGCTTGTAGCATGCTACCATGACAGCATGGTGAGGGCTCGCGACTAGATAAGCTTACTTGTAGCTACAGATTAGCTACAGCTTACTAGGTTAGAAAAAGGCTGAAACTACGCTTACCTGTACCAAAGCGACCTTCACGATTCATAACCCAACTTTCGGGTGGCTTATACAACTTGTCATCCAGGCTCCCCTTACACAGCTCCATTTGAATGTAGAGCAGTGAGTAACTACCCTAAATGTGAAGGGAAAAAAAGCCAGAAAATATAAATGCAAAGACAATACAATTCTTTACGATACAAGTGGGAACACGTATAATCGCATAGCGAACGCTTCGTGAAGACGCCTCATACGGCAACTCTGAGAAAGAGGCAAAAGTTATGCCCTTGAGCACTTGTTTTGAAAGACACAATTTCCGCTCACAAAAAGGGCACATATTTGTCATTTGAATGGTCCTTGTTTTCCAAGGAACTGTCCTTCGGTAAGAGTGATTATTCGAAGACATTTGGAAGGATGAACTGTGGTCGAGAGCTGGCGCCACTAACCACGCTAGCTCGCTAACTCGCTAACACGCTAATTTAGGCGCCTGTGGAGGCGCTAGTTATGCTATCATTGCGAAAATAAAAGCAGTGTAGACTTCCCTACTGTGCTTGTCATTTAATGATCACCTTTGGGTATTCACTCTAGCATGCACTCACAATGCTCTGTAAATAATGTACTTAAAAATGGTATAAAGGACACTTGAACGAGGCTCTCATTACCTTCACTTTTGAAACGTCGCGCACTCTTATTTCACCACTTGGGGAACCAACCATTCCATCGGCTGCCGAACCATCTCCTGTGGCCTCTGAACTAAACAAAAAAATAAGAACATGATCGCTTCACAAACATAGATAGGTAATACATGCAATGCATATGTTAGCGAAACCTGTGACCCCTAAACACGTCAGGGTAACTCAGGGAAATTATTATATCATGTAGGACAAAATAATTACTAACATATATATTTTCGCAGCATATCAACACTCAACAAAAAAATCTGCAGTACCAAAGTAAGCTTGTGGAAGTTCTGCGGATTAATCACTGACTCCCGATTTTGACGAATTGAAGAAAGCGTTCTGTGCCCGAGCTCAGAAAGCCATATCCGCAATTCCCCTAACGAGTTTCATGCATCTATTTCAGATCAGAGAACTGATACCAGCATAACAGAAGACTGACATTGTTGAGGAGGCTATACCCAAAGGGGTTCTGACAACGACGCATTGTAAAAAGACGGATGACAAGGAGAAAGCAAATTTTATTTTGCCACCAGGCAGGCAACCAATTCTGAAACGCCATATACAAAAAAATGTGAGGCAGCGGGCAGTGACCCGTACAGCTGGCAGTACAGCCTAAGGTGGTGGTGGTTGTGGTTCGCGACGGGAAAATGAAAGGAAATCAACAAGGCCGGGGCCACTGGGAATACACTTAAGCAGAGACAAGATGCCGAGAGGGAGAGCAGAAGGAGCAAGAGCAAGCAGCACGAGAAGAGGACACTAGGAGAGGAAGAATCCAAGGGAACGTCATGCGAGCTTGGGTGGCAGCAGGCTGTCATCGCATCGCTCCCGGCCTTCCAGCCGCACCGCCAACCTGTGCATTGGCCGCCCCAGAGGTGAGTGCAGGGGGCCCGCTTCGAGCGTCTGTGACCGCCATGCCAAGCCGTGACAGCCCCTACAGGCCTACGCTTTAGGATCATCAGCGGTGCCTCCTGCTACCGCAACAATGGTCGCCAGGCTAGGTGTTTTCTCCTGCTGTGTCGGTGTGGTGAGATAGAGAAAAAAAGGATGAAGATACTGGCGGATATGTGCCGTGAATAAGAGGCCTAAAGTGCAAAGAAGAAAAGAAAACCACGAAGGAGTGTGTGAAGGAGATTGCGAGGCCATTATCATCAGGACAACAAAAAAAATGCCGCCATCTTCACGAAGTGAATGATGATGAGAGGGGCGAAGCTAAAATGCTTATCGGTAAAACCGTGAAACATTCGCCCACACATCATATAAAGACTCCACACGTCAAGGTTTCCACCGCTCCTTTGGCAAGCCCGTCGACGACGTCGATGTTTGTGGTGATTATGTAGGGCTTGTTTGGGGCGATGAGAATCTCCGTGGGTAAGTTGGCGAATTCGGTGTGTGACCATTTAGCCACCTTGGCCGTCGCCTTCTGCAGAGGGTCTTGTGTCGCGTACCCCCGGTACGTATCTTCAGCTCACAGGCGACGGACGACAACCTCTTCTTCTTCCTCTCCTCCTTGTTGGGTAGCAACGAATGCGTTGAGCGTTTTGACCTCTTCGGCCAATCTTTGGTTGTCCAATCTCTAGGTGGATCCTGTCACAATCATGAATAATGTGCCGTGTACGGCCGGGACAGGGCCCGAGCAAGAGGAGCTTCGCCCCTAAAACGGCGAATCAGCGGGGCTCACAGAGGGTATGACATAGAAGGACGTGATGGGTGGTGGAGCCACCGAGGAGCCAGGTAAACAGAGAGAAGAAAACGGACAGCGCGGTTTTGTCGTGGCGGAAGGTTGCGTCGGGAGAGCAAGGTCGATTTCCACCAGCGACTGCCCAGTACTTGGGTTAGAGCGTTCTGACCGCATCGGGACGTCGGCACCTGCTGTGACGTCAACCGGCGCGGAGCCACAGCGCAATCCTCGTAGGCGCCCTGCAAGAGTGGGTTGTCGGGACCCAGGTAAAAGGAGCGGGTGGCGTTAGAGCGGCCGTCAGGAGTGTGATCGGGAGGAAGCCCGGGAAAACTTCACCTCATGCATGGGGAGAAACTGACAGCAGCGGAACGTCAGCGCCAGGAGTAGGCGTGTTGTGCTAAACAACGGCGTCACATCAGCGACAAGATGTTTCCATCAGAATCGTCAAGGCAACGTGCAGACAGACATACAGGAACGATATGTCTACGTGTGTGAACCAATTGTTTTTCTGATAGGGCACATTTTTAGTAAGGCCACTTGAGGGCAAAAGTTTGAAGGAAATTGTAGTGTAAATTATAGGACTGAAGGGACCATGTGCGTTCCCGCGCATTAATATTTTTAATGTTAGGTTCACCAATTCTTATATTTTTATCGGGGTTTTCTACATTCCACCTATTTTCTGTGAATGCGATTCTTGTGATATAATAAACACTTTTCATGAGCCAACAGCCCTTTCTGGATTCATTCTCTGTGAGGCGATACACGTGATAGCCGGCTATCACAGGGGTGCAACAGAGGATCCCCATCTGGACGCACGGTGCTGAAGCCGCACCCTCTACGACCGCCCGCAGTTGCGCTGGGACCACATCGCCATACCATACAACTGCATATAAGGCTCCATTGCGGGCATGCAAAATCTATGCAATGTCAGCAATAAAGAACGGGATACGGCCGTACGCTAAGGTCACCTTGTTGTAGAGCGTTACGTAGGCGTCCATTGTATAGGACATAGTAATGGGTATGTCAACTTGGGTTTACAAGTTATTCATGTTCAGGCTCCTCCGAGGAATGTACGCTTACGAAAACGTATTGTAGTGATTTGTTGGTCCAGTTGTGTTTCTCTTAGTGAGGCTTGTGCAGCGGGTTCAGCGTTGTTAGATGTCTTATTGAGTTAGAGGTAGTGTGACTTGCTTTATTTGTTTTTAGGTGCTTATACTAAACGTGCGGCGTTACGACCAACCAACAGCTTGCCCTCTTCCGTATTCCCGAACTATTCAAGGGAGGAGGTGACAAAGACATTGATAGCTTTAACTTTCAGGTAGCATTTTTCCTTAAGATAGCCACACTGCAAAGAATTTATTGACGTTCAGTTTTTCTATAAGAGTCCTTTGTGTGCTTTAGGCAAGTGTTTTATGGCTTTCCGTGCCCTGGAAAATGTGATGGCAATGCAATTGAGTTCTCTTTCCCCTCAGTAACATAACAATACTTACATATATGTTCGTTCCGATTTATACACTTATCAAGTACATAAATTTGCCACAACTGCAATGATAATAAGCATTTTTTTCAGTATCCTTGGCTGTGTGTCTCTTGACAAAAAAGGCGATTGTGAAGGCTGCACGGACATTTCTCTAATATTATGCAGCACAGAATCCAGGATATTCATATTCACCGCTGAAGACACTGAAACAATTTGTATACAATCCCCTTAAAAACTAGTGTGAAAAGCCAATTCTAAAAGAAACTGACGTAAACGTTCAAAGCATCCAGCTCCTGCGGAAGGCCTTTCCAATAGTAGCGGTGACAAGGGCCTTATTGTTACCAGACGACATCACCACACCAGCATGAAATCCGATGAAGCCTATTAGGTTACTATACCGCAATTAATGCTCTGCAAAGTGTTTCATATATACCATAAGGATCTTTGGAGAAACACTATACTACTTCCTTGCAGTCTACACGCTGCGATTTCAGCGGGTTCTTTTTGATACAATATCCAAAAAGGAAGCCTCACTGTGCCGATGGCTCTTAAGAGACAATTCTAGTTTTAAATGCGAATGCATTTCTTAGTCGGGGGTTGTCGTGCTCCTTCGGCGTGCGCCTGCATTCCTCCAGCGCGAGCGCACGTGAGCGCGCGCCTCGTAGTTCTGCCTTCGTCGTCGTCGTCACCTCCCGCTGGCGGTGACAAAACTGGGTTGGTTCGGGGGGGGGGGGGTGGCTGGGTTGGTCAAGCGCGGCAACATCCTGGCTTGGCTCAAGCACCTGGAACACACCCCGCTGTATCGCGCCATCAACGTACGGTTTGAGTGGAGTCACCTCGACCACTTTGATGGCGGCGAAGCGGACAAAGGCGGAGAAGGAGAACCGAAGGACGATGACGGTGATATGGAAACGATTCCCGACGACTTTGATGTGAATGGTCCTCTGCAGTTGGCGACTGCGCACAACGCGGCCTCAAAGACGATGTTCTTTAACGAAGAGGGATTGAGGGGTGTGCAAAAAGAAGAAGAAGGTGCGCGAGTACACCTGTCAAAACGCGTGTGGTTCTGGCGGGTACATCAGCCCAAGTACTCTATGCAGTGTGTCTCTGCCGGCTCCGACACGTGCCCCACTACCATTCATGGGAGTTGCATTGATCTGGTCTTTACGCGAAACTGTGACGCGCGCATGCTTCTCAAAGACCCTTTGACCGTGCACTTCAGCGACCACAAGGCGGTGATTGTGGCCGTCAGGTACAACGATAACACAAACAGGTGCTCATGAATAAATAAATGGTTACGTCACACTCTCGTCTCTCTTCATTAAGTACGCCATTAATAATAATTACTCGCACCGCACTCATCGGTGCACCCAATGCATTCGCATTTCCGCACGATCCCCTTCGGGGAGGTGGGGGGATTTTTTTTTGGTTGTGCCCTCGTCAGCACAGCCCGTTGGATATGCAGCCTGCTCGTCATTATCGTTACACCCGGCGTAGCAACAATGTGTTGGCGGTTGCTGGTAGAGATTTTCTGGTACAGATGATAGATATTTGCTTATCCCCACCACCAGTTCCGTGCCAACAGACCCCAAAAAAGAATACCAGGCGCTTCACCGCCAATGCCAGCAGATAATCAACTGTCCAAAACTTCGCTTTTATTACTATAACCCATATTTCTCGGTTATCGGACCATAAACATCACCACACTTTTGACAGTCGAGCACTTGGTATATAAGTTTATTTGTAGGTGCCGGTAGCTCGGCAATTACCGCCAAAAAACAGGTGCATGTTCATGACAGAAGCAAAAGCTGGAGAAAAATATCTCACCTCCTAATATTCTTCCCGGTAAGATGAAGAGTTCTTATACTGCGATGTCCAAATTTATTTTTTATAGCGCCCACGCTTTACTTCTAAATGCGTTCTCCGAGAACTTGGCTTCGTTTACCACTGATTCTTTAGGTCAAAATGCACTTCTTTACCAAAAATAACCACCGGTTTTCAACTCTCATTATGCATCTGTTACCCAATTTGATTGCTTTCCCTCAATACGAGCAGTGTTGTTTCTTTCAATTCCGCTATCTGATTGACAGTGCTCGTTTCGCATGTTTAAGCGTCCCTTGTGTCATTCTTTAAAATGTTTGGCATGCTTGCAAGACTTTTATGTTTGTGGTTATAATAAAGCTCCAACTTTCTATCTCATGAGTCACAATAAGATTTATATTGGTCGCATTACTCTTGTTTAATTCATACAATGAGGGTGCTGTTAATTTTGCGAGTGCTTGCACAATGCACTGTAGCCGGTGAGAGTTGCGTCACTTTTTATTTTCTAGCAAAAAGACCGGTACTGACATGTGCAAGCTGGGTATATACATACACCTGCTCAAGCATTCTATTACCAGAAATTAGTGCGAGTTTTCTGTGTGTCTGTTTTAAATAACTCTCTATTGGTGGCATACTTTTTATGAACCCTACGATGGATGTTGCTATGTGTGATTCCTAAACCCATCTATGCTAATTCTAAACACAGTGAACAAGCCATATGCAGCGGTGGCGTAGAGGTAGAGCATCCGCCTCGCGTGCAGAAGGACCATGGCTCAAATCCCGGTGCCGTGCAATTTCCACCGGATTTAAAAAAAATCCGCGTATTGATGGAAATGCAGAGGTGCGGCCCGACCCCGGCGACCATTGCCGGCAACGCACTCCCCCACCAGAGCAGGATTGGTCACCCCGGTGTAGTAACGGCCCCAACCTCCCATGAATACGTCAATTAACCCACGGCCCTCAGTCTCTAATGGCTGCGATCAACAGACCACGGCGGCGGTCAAACCTGTGACGCACCAGAGGGTGCTAAAAATACTTAGACCCGGACAGGCCGCCATTTGAATCTGAACCTGCCAACGTTCACCACGAGAACCTTATCTAGTGTAGCAAGTCTAGACGTGTTGTTCGTGGAAAAAAAGGGCATAAGTGGGATATCATAGCGCTTAGTGAGGTTAGGAAGACAGGTGAAGCATTTACGGTGCTAAAAAACCGACACGTCCCATGTTACCATGGTCTAGTGGACAGAAGATAACATGGAGTGCTATTTCCAGTCAATAAATGCATAGCTGGCAACATAGAAGAATGCTATTGCATTACTGAAAGGGCGGCAGGTCTTGTAATTAGGCTCAATAAGAGGTACAAGCTCAAGGTGGTACAGGGCTATGCGCCCACATCCAGTCACGACGACCAAGTAATGGAACGCTTCTATGAAGATGTGGAATCGGCAATAGCTAAAGTAAAAACACAGTATGCCGTAGTTATAGGGGACTTCAATGCTAAAGTAGGCAAGAATCAGGCTGGAGACAAGGCCGTTGTGAACGATGGTCTGGGCTGTAGAAATAGCAGGGGGGGACCTAATAGTTAAGTTTGCAGAACGGAATAACCTGCGAATAATGAATACCTTCTTCTGTAAACGGGAGAGCCGAAAGTGGACGTGGACGAGCCCCAATGGGGACCATAAAAATGAAATAGACTCCATATTATGCGATAACCCCGGCGTCGTGAAGGATGTGGAAGTGCTCCGAAGGGTAAGCTGTAGTGACCACCGTATGTTGAGATCTCGGAATAGGCTAGGGTTGAGGAGGGACCCTAAGAAGCTAGTACGACAGAAGCCGAATAATGATCTAACAATAAAACATCAAGTAAAAAAATCAGGATCGTGCTGTAGAACCGATACTCAGCTCTTACAGAAGAAGCCGAGCTTACGATGCAGGAATCCCGGGACAACCTTACACGCACTACGACGGAGTGTACAGTAGAAGTCGGGGGCACGATGTCTAGACAGATACTGGTAAACTTTCCTAGGAGGCGAAAGATCTCATTAGGAAATGGCAAAGCATGACAATCTCCACCCCAGCTGGCAGAATTGAACTAGCACAGCTTTCGAAGTTTATCAATAGGCGTAAGACAGCTGACACACGGAAGTATAATATGGAGAGGATTGAATATGCTGTAAAGAACAGAGATAGCCCGAGAGCGGTGAAGAGGCGTCTTGGCGTGGGGCAAAATCAGATGTACGCACGTAAAGATAAGCAAGGCAATGTCATCACAAATAGGGATAAAATAGCACAGTGACCGAGGAGGTCTATAGGGATTTGTAGAGTACGTGGACATCCAGGATGATGCCGTTCGGGAAAGTAGTTCAGAAGAGATAGACATCCCACCAGTAACGACGGAAGAAGTAAGGAAGGCTTTGCAAGAAATGAAAGGAGGCAAAGCATGTGGTGAGGATTAGATAACAGCAGACGTTTTGTAGGATGGCGGAGAAATTGTACTTAAAAACTGGCAAACCTGTATACGCAATGCCTAATGACCCTAATTGTACCGGAATCTTGGAAGCACGCGAACATCATCCTAATCCATAAGAAAGGTAACATGAAGGACCTGAAAAATTACAGGCCGACACAGTTTACTGTCAGTCGTCTACAAGGTACTTACAAAGGTAATCGCTAACAGAATTTCTGGAAACCTTAGATTTCAGTCAACCTAAAGAACAAGCAGGGTTCCGTAAAGGTATTCAACGATGGACCATATTCACATGATCAATCATGTGATAGAGAAGTGCGCTGAATGTACTAACCCATATATATAGCCTTCATAGATTATGAGAAAGCATTTGACTCGGTCGAAACCCTAGCAGTCATTCAGGCATTACGGAACCAGGGGGTAGTAGATGACCATTATGTAAAAATACTAGAGGATATCTACAATGGGTCCACAGCTACCATCATCCTCAATAAGGAGAGCAGTAAAATACCTATAAGGAAGGGCGTCAGACAAGGAGACACAATCTCTTTTCATTGTTATTCACAGAATGTTTACAAGAATTATTCAGAACGCTGGATTGGGAACAGGTGGGAGTGAGGGTTAATGGAGAATACCTCAGTAACCTCAGATGACTTTGCCTTGCTAACAAACTCGGGGGACGAATTGCCAAGCATGCGTTCCGCACTGGACGAACAGAGTAGAAGCGTGGGCCTGAAAATAATATGCAGAAAATCAAAGTAATCATCAATAACTTCGGGACAGCACAGGAGTTTGGAATAGGGGGCGAGGTACTGGAAGTGGTAAGCGAATATATATACTTAGGCCAAGTTGTGACCCCGGATTTCAACCATGAGGCAGAGATAATAACAAGTATCAGAATGGGGTGGAGTGCATACGGCAGGCATTCTCAGGTAATGAATAGCAGCCTACCATTGTCCCTGAAGAAGAACATGTATGACAGCTGCATCTTACTGGTACTCACCGACGGGGTAGAATCTGGGAGGCTCACTAAGAGGGTTCAACTTTCATTGAGAACGACTCAGCGACCAAGTGAGCGGAAAATGATAGGTGTAACATTAAGGGACAAGAAGAGAGCGGAGTGGGTCAGGGAGCAAACGCGTGTTAAGGGCATAGTAGAACTTGAGAAGAAATGGACGTGGGCAGGGAATGTAATGCGAAGGCAAGATAACCGCTAGTCATTAAGGGTAACAGAGTGGATCCGTACAGAAGGCAAGCATTGCAGGGGG
This sequence comes from Haemaphysalis longicornis, assembly GCA_013339765.2. NCBI lineage: Eukaryota > Metazoa > Arthropoda > Arachnida > Ixodida > Ixodidae > Haemaphysalis > Haemaphysalis longicornis. Next base: position 23,601 of record JABSTR010000213.1, read on the forward strand.
CGCCAGAACGTTAGACGGGCAGATCAGATCAAGAAGTTTGCGGGATAAAGTGGTCACAGTTGGCACAGGACCGGGGTGATTGGAGAATAATTGGAGAGGGTTTAGCCCTGCAGTTGGCGTAGATAGGCTGGTGATGATGACGATGATGATGATGAACAAGCCATTGTTGTCTTAAATTGTTTTTTGTTCAAAAAAGCCCAAATCACTTGTATCTCAGGCTGTAAATAATAATTAGAAGGAAGTGTCCTTGCACCATACAATTCAGAGTTGAAATATCAGTTAAGAAACAGCATTTTGAAATTTACATAATGGAATTTGAGATGAATGTGCAGAAATATAAAGAAATATAATGGACAGGTAGACAGACACACATCTAATTGTGACGAAAACTACGTATGGGATGGATCGTCAGAGCTATCTTAGACACTATGTCATTAACTATCTCAACGTGAAAATGAAAGCAGGCATAGAATGATCACGGTACAGGGAATTTGCCAAGCATTTGAAAATATTAAACACTAGGCCTTTTACATTCCTTGATAGCATAGGCATATATCCAATGCATACTACCAGGTATATCGTACGATGTAGAGAACTTGAGTCCTTCTAAGCACAGTGGAGCAAATACTAGGCTACTACACAAGCGATCCAAAGTACCAAGATGGAGTAATGCTGGGAATAGGAAGTAAGCACCCCACATCCTAGAAAAAACATAGATGCAAGACTTCACGCCTAAAATGAAGACGCGGAATCCGGATGGGCAGGCAATGAGAGAACTGGAATTTGGATGTCCACAAAGGTAACACAGTGGCTAGCAGGAGACAGAACTACAAGTACTGGAAAACAGTTGACGTGGTAGAAGGATGAAATAAAAGCGATTGGAAGCGACGAATGGAATATAATGTTACTAGACAAGATTGTCTAGAGACACATTGGTGAGGCATTTACCCTATACCAGACACAAGCAGTCTAATGGTAGTGATTATAATATATGTCTGGTAATTTCAAGGTAGAAGACTCATCATGTTCTTTGTCGCAACCCACTTCTCTCTGAAACGATTAAAGGTGCCGGGCACCCCACAATTTTCAAAAATGTGTAGATTCTAGGTACAAAATTACAATGCGCTGCCGGAAATTTCAACATTCGACCATAAGTATGAGCTGCATTGAACATGTTTCAGTTGTGGCGAATAAAGGCACTCTCACCATAGTTATTTATTTAGACAATCAAATAAGAATATACGCCGGAATTTATAAGTAAAGAGAACAAAAAAGCCGCAAATGATAGGCACACTCCAGATAAATAAGCGTTTGCCGAGGCATTTTGTTTGGGCTGATCAATTCACCAATTCTCTGGGTGTTCCGTGGGCCGGTGAAACGTCCACCGACCCCCTTCCCCAATCAGACCACCCGCTGGTGAGCGGCAGGTAAATGTAAGCAACCAACCCCCTTAAATCACCCAGGACGCACCTTTCTGAGCTTCCACCGCACCTTGAGTAGCGCTTTATGTCAGCTTCCGTTGCTTCCTCCACCCATGCTTGTTTGTACTCGACGACGTTAGGGTGGGAAAGTCGGGCCAGGACCTTCACTTCTTTGTACATCTTCAAAAGGTTTGACAGAGGAACATTAGGGTACAGAAAATGCTGCAAATATTATAATAAAGTTCTGTGTAATGGCTTCAACAGTGAAGCCTGAAGCCACTGATTTTGCGAAGATGTTAGACTCACTGCAGTCAGTACCTGAGAATAAAATAGTCATGAGCCAGTCGACTGTGTGATGGCGGATGATTGGGAAAGCTAAAATGTGGACTTTACGCAACCTTGCCATTATGATGACAGAAGAAAGGGAAATTTAAAAGGCCTGCATTCACGCACAATTTAGGTGGTTTCCAAAGTTCTACTTCATTCTCGCCATCTACATTTGTAAGTTCATGATAACGTACTGAAGCAATAGCTCTTCAAACGTTCGTACCTTTGAGGCTACGATACCTTCTAATTTCAAATATACATGTAGTATCTTGTTCGGACAAGGTGAAAGTAATAATTAATCATAGCTACCTTCTCCATGGAAAGATCATCATCAGGCTCTTTCAATACTTTCTTCACAGCATACACCTTCTCGTCAGTCTTGTTCTTTGCCTAAAATGTTTTGCATGAGAAGAACAAAAAAGGTTTCAACAATTGCAAATAAATATCCACAATGGGTGATGGGTACTTACCGCCACAACTGATCCATATGCTCCACTCCCAAGGTCTTTTATTTCATAAAAGGCAAGATGGTACCGTTTTTCATATTTGACTTCCGTACTACGACCAGGTTGAATGTCTACCTGTGGCCTGCACACAAATTAAAAAGAGAAACAGTTAGGTGATCTGCCACACATGTTTCACCATTTTTGCAGACGTAAGCTTTTCAAGCTTGTGTGAAATCCCAGCCACCATTACCACCACAGAATGCAACCCTTAGCATTAAGGGGACAAAGGAGTTAGCCACACATTCTGGAGGAAAACTAACAAATTCCAGAAAATTCACAGTTAATGTGTTTTTAAGAGTAATTGGTCAAAAATTGTATGATTACTGGTGGTGTTTTAAATTATACACGCACGGACACACAAACACACTTTCCTCAATATACTCTTGCCAAACGGCAGGAGGAAATGGCACATAACTGCCCTCGGCAGAAGCCAGATGACGCTGTGGCACCAGAAAGGAAATGGCGTGTGACGCTACTCCAGACATCCAATGATTCGGACGAGGAACATCATCTCCATTCTACTTTTAGTGTTAGTAATAAGAGGGTGGTACTACAGTGATTAAATGCGAGTAGTCAACAATATCATGATAAAAACTCTTAAATTCTAGTATAGGTATACATAAAGTTATCGCCATAAACACAAATCAATTAGACCTTTGCATATACGACTTGCACAATTGTATCTTGCCCAATTTGACTCTTTGAGAGTGCCAAAATGGGTCGTCTCAGAATTAGAATGAAAGCTTACCATTGGCGACTAGCGAAATGATAGTTCTTGTTTTTTTAAACAGAACGCTTCGTAACTCCACTAGCGATGACGAAAAGCGTGGCGGGAATATTTGGAACGAATAAATGTTTTGGTTGGAATTTTATTTAATTGCTATTAAGATGTTAGTTCCTTTTCTGAAATGTAATATGGCACTTCTCTTGCATGCGGGCCGACGTGCAAATGATGTAATCATCGTACATCAAGTGCTATGGTTAAACATTATTGATCTTTCACAATTAGTGTGTGTGATCAGAGTAGTACAGAATCATATAGGTCGAATATTTTGTTATCATGTAACGTAAGGACACATCTTGTTTAACCACAAGGTTTAACTACAGTGCGTGTAACAAAAATGTCAGCTAAAGTGCCCCGTGACCCCACGCAGCAATACCAAAAACTCAACCGCAATGACCACTATGCTGAACGTATAACGGGGCCATTCTTCGTTGTAGGCTCGTTATTTGGAAGGATTTAAAGTAGGGGTGTGCGAATGTCAAATTTTTCGAATATGAATCGAGTACCAATATCTAGCTTGGAATATTGAATCGAATATGGAATAATTATGGAGGGACGTGGGTTTTAAAATCAACTTTTTGATTTCTTTGGGGATTTTAATGAAAATTACTAAATCAACTGGAAATACTTGTGTGATAACACCATAAAAGTTTCATACTAATCTTTCGAAAGCTTTATATAAAATTTCCTTTCTTTTCACCTTGTAGCGATCTTGAGCGGCCTATAAAACATGATCGAAAACTTGTTCAAAGTGCTTTGCATCCCCAGATCAATGGACGAGGTCATGTAAGCCTTAGACATTTTTTTAGTTTTCAGTTCTATAGAGGTGAATAGTTAACGGGGAGATAAACAATAAACGACTATTTGTTTACAAAATTCTTAAAAAGTAAACCTGTAAATCCGAGTGTCACAACCTGAACGGTGCACCGTGGAATGTACCACAAAGAATGGAATCAAAAATAGGCCTAGCGGTCACAAAGAAATCTCTGGAACAACACACATAGGTGGCAACAAAAACTGTTTTGAGGAAAATGCTTCCCCAGTTGTAGCGTAGATTTCAGTCAAATGTAGCCTTTCGTGCCCTTTTGAACACGGGGCTTCTGAAATGCCTTGTCTTGAATTCAAGTGCCTTTTGCAGCCTTTTAATGGCAAAGCTCCTCTTTCTCGTCGGCCTGTACTATCCCTCGTTGCTGCTGTATACGGCACGGCACGTTAATGATGATTGTGGCAGGATCCCCTAGGGATTGGCCAAACAAAGATTGGCCGAAGAGGTCAAAACGTTCAACGCGTTCGTTGCTACCCAACAAGGAGGACGTCTTGGTACGACACAAGACGGTCTGCAGAAGGCGACGGCCAAAGTGGCTAAAATGTCACACACCGAATTCGCCAACTTACCATAAAGATTCTCATCGTCGCAAACAAGCGGTACATAATCACCACAAACATCGACATCGTCGACGGGCTTGTCAACGGAGCGGTAGTAAGCTTGACGTGTCGAGTCTTTATATGATGTGCGGGCGAATGTTTCGCGGTTTTACCGATAAGCATTTTAGCTTCTTCCCTCTCATCATCATTCCCTTAGTGGAGATGGGGGATTTTTATTTCCATAAAACAGCATTTTCAGCTCCTCTGTGAAGGGTATAAGTAGCCCAGTTTGCGGACCAAACGGATGGGGGAGGGGGAATTGGCTTTTAATGCAAAGTTGGTTGCGTGTGTTGAATTGGACAACTTCTTTCTGCAGTGCTGTGCCATGGCAACAAGTGAAACACTTTGTTTACTTGAATTCGAAAACTGAGTTTTTACTTCTTTTATGCTTTATAACCTTGTTTGGAGCAGCAGCTTACTTGCAGGTGTTCATTGCCACAAGTGTACAAATGACAAGGATGCAAATGAGGTACTTTGAAGCTTTGTATATTATTCTGCAGAACTGCAACTTCAATGCACCCACATGTTTTTCGTCCTCTTGAAATTCAGGGCATCCAATATTCCTCGCAGCACAACCAACACATGTATGCATTGGTAATAATAATTTACTTATAAAATTGATCTTGTTAAATTCAACGAGAGTAAGTACATTTTTAACACCGTCAATATGTTCTTATTCCGAACTCAGACATGTTTGCATGATTACTCGAAGTGCACGGGAAACGTTTCGCAAAAACGGATATGGCTCGCCGGCATCACGGCGCTCGTACATCGCAACATGTCCTACTTTGTTTATCCCTGACATGGCCCGTCAGGTCACAATTAATATTAAATACAACGTTCGAGGAATTATTTACACCTACGGGCGTTTAATCGTACCAGGTTGCGGAGTCAGGCGGTACTTCAACGTGCAACGGCTACGCCATACGCGCCGCAGCTTTCGATGCATCGGCGGTTTCTTTCCCAAGGCTGGCAAGCCTACTGCCAAATGTACCAATTACTGAGCGCGTAAGCATCGCAAATCAGACAAAAAGTTCACTTTCGCGAACCGCTATCACAAGCGCGAACACGGCGTTTCACCCTCCAGGGTATGGTCACGCGCAGGACGAAGCGTTCAATGACCTCCGCCTTTCAAACCGCGCAACTTCACTTAATCTGACTTGTGATCTCCGTCATTCCCATCGCGATAATGTCCGTGTTGAATACGATAGCAGATAAAATGACTGAACATAAATTTGGCCGAGACAAGAAGGGCAATTGAACTCAGAAACGCACACTACGCAGTTCAGTCGGACGCCATCTTGATTGCTGCAGCTACACCCAATCAGGAGGGCCGTTTCAACGCGCGCCGACCGGAAGGCTAACCGAGGGCCAACCGCGCTTCAGCCTTTATTTGTTTCTGGCTTCGTTTCTGCGTTTTTCTTCTACGGTCGTTCGTCGGTTTTTGAATGCACGTAGGTAAAAGACACGGCCAAGTACGGAAAGAGCGTAGGTACCAAAATGGCCGCGCCCGGCGGCACCGTTGCGCTGTTTTTTGGCCCTCTTGCGGTGACATTTTGTCCCAGCGGCGGGCAAAAGTATTTTTTATGGCACTTTGCGAAGGTTTTCGGTGGAAAAAATTCGCAAACACACAGGATAAACAACATAGAAGCCGAATATGTGGTTTAAAAAAAAATGTGTTTTGGTCAGTTTTCAAGAGACGAAAGCCGCGTACCCCCTTCGAACTAAAAAATCCATGTATTCGATAATAGCCCATTATTCGAACCTTTTCAAATATTGGAAATGTTTCGAATACATGGTTTTCGAAGCGAATACGAATATAAAATATTTAATAATCGAGTAATATTCCGAAATTTTCGAATATTCGCACACTCCTAATTTAAAGCGTACTTTACGTTCCCAAAGTTAAACGCTGGTAATGGTTTATGGGAGGAAGTTTACAGGCAGTATTGATAAAGAAAACTCCGCGATGATGTTGGTATCATACTTCAACTCTGTATCCTCTTGTTGCATTGCCCAAATAAACTGAAACCAACCCTAATGATGTATTCCGTGCAATATAGTTGGATAGAACAAAATGCTACTGTCTGCGACTAAGCTTGCTGGGTTTATAACAAGCCCTAGCATTAGCGTACGATCTAGAGTAACACATTTAACAGCAGCAACGCCAGCATGAAACCTCGAAGCTGCAAAGCATAAAATGTGAATAGTTTTTTTAACAAAACGGCCCTTTTTTGGCAACATTCGCGTGCACCGCCAAAGATGGCTTGGTTGCCAGCTATCTAGCTAAGAATGAAGACATAACCGCGCAGGGGCACGAACTACCCTCGTAAACTGACAGGTTCCCTAACAAAATTTGAAAACCTTAAATGGCTGGAAAACTAACCGTAAAAATAGTGGCAAACCCAACCCCAATAATAAATGCTCTGTGCATAAATAGGTCTCCCTACCTGTCATATCTGGAATAGTATGACTCACGAAACAGCTTCAGTTTACAATGTCTCAGTAAGTCACGTAACAGCTTCTGTTTATAGTGTGATATTTCTGTAATTTATTTAAACCGGAAACCTTCCAGATGCATAAATGTCGGAATTGCTTCCGAGCCCAACTTCTGTATCGGAATAGCTAAATGATTCGTGTTTTGTCTAATACCATACAGTTGTAAGTGGGGCATGCTTCACAATGAAGATACTTACTCTCGTTCGTCACTGTCATGGTCACTGTCCGTCACCTGGATAAAAACAACGACGCCATGTTTGTAAATAACTCTTTTCCGTATGTTCTTAAACGGTGGCGCAGATCATAACTACAACGTATCAGAGATACACGTGGTAAACAGCAGTCTCAGAAGCCGGAACATGGGCAATAAATAATGAGTTTAAGGGTATAAGCTAGGTTTGCATTCATGTTACTATACTTATTGCTTCCGATTTTAATAATTCGAAAATCCTAAATTCCTGTGTTCATTTCATAGAAGCGAAAAGAAGAGCCGTCAGTTCCCTGGAATAATACAGCAGTAATGAACCTGAC
>JABSTR010000214.1:0-87601 GCA_013339765.2 Haemaphysalis longicornis
ATGAATACTTTACGTGTTGAACCCTCGATTCGCTACAATAAAGGCAAGAAAAAAAATGCTGGTCATACACGACATGTTTAAAGCGAAGCTTTTTATGGACACGCGAAAGGAACTCCGCGCTGCCGTGTACGCAGAAAACTCCGCCGCCGCAACCGCATGCCATACGCTAAAAAAGAAAAAGGTTGGAGAGGAGTTAGAAGTAAGGGGAGAAAGATTGGCTGAGTTTGTAGATGACGTAGCTATACTATCGCTTCTACCGACACCTAAGTGGGAACGGCGCATCGGACGGAGCGGAAACGAGTCTCTCTGGAAAGCAGAGCGCGAGCGCAGCGCGCCATCTACGTGAAGCACCGCTCAAGCAACAACGGCGGGTAGATTGTAAATAATAAAAAAAATTGAATTATTTAATTGAAAAATTCATCAAACCAGCTGGGATTCGAACCCACAGCGCTGCATCGTACATCGTACGTCGTGTATCGTACAAGTGACAGATTACACACACTAGCTATGGAGCGTCATGGTATTTGGTGCCGTTAGCTGTAATTTTTTTAATGCTTTACATTCGCCGACGTAACTCAAAACATTGGCCTAAAGTTCCGTCGGACGTAACTCTATAAACTGGCTTAAAGCTAGTCGGACGTAGCTCTAGTTTTCAATTTTGCGTTCCGTCGGACGTAACTCTATAAACTGGCCTAAAGCTACGTCGGACGTAGCTTAGTTTTCAATTTTGCGTTCCGTCGGACGTAACTCTAGAAAAACTGGCTTATAGTTCCGTCGGACGTAACTCTAGTTTTCAATTCTGGGTTCCGTCGGACGTAACTCTAGAAACTGGCTTAAAGTTCTGTCGGACGTAACTCTAGTTTTCAATTTTGGTTCCGTCGGACGTAACTCTAGACACTGCGTTGTTCGAATGTTTCTTTACATTTGTTAACAACTAAAATCCACGACAAACACTTTAAATTCTTGTGAAAAGACAGGGCCATTGGTTCTCTCCAGAAAAATCAAGGGTTTTCAAGACCGTTTAAAAATTCCAGGACTTTCCAGGCCTTGAAAATTACACTTCTAAATTTAAGGGTTTTCAAGGTTTTCGAGGACCTGTGCGAACCCTGATATACAGACGCCACGCTTACCGACAACATAGCCACAACTGTCGCGGTAGGTCCACGTGAAGACATCATCCGTCAACACTATAATGTACCTTCTACAGCTGCTGAAATTCAAGCCATTGCCGATTCGATCATGCTGCAAACCCATTCAACTGACCAAATTACCATCCGCACGGATAGTCAATGTGCCCCAGAGAATTCGCAACTAACTCCTTACCTGCGACACATTCATCACGAGCTGACATGCTACATGGCAGCCCACAGTCACCTGCACGTATTTCTAGAATGGGTCCCCGGACACCAGGGAATTGTAGGGAATGAAAGGGCTCATGCCCTTGCTCGTGCAATCGAAACCCGAGCGACCCTAAACCCTCACCCTAGCCCAGGACTACAGCCCTAAGGAAGAACGTGCCGCCCATCGCAAGGCCCGAAGGCAACAGCTGAAGGACCTTCGCGCAGTTCCCGCCGCCATCTTCCTCCTCCCACTTCTGACCTCGCACGCCGCGAAGGCACTTACATCCGCCAGGCTCAGACTCTCTCCCTCCCTTGTGGTACCTTCGTTCTTCACTATATATGTGACCCGAGATGGCACGCCCCACTGTCAGGTGTGTGGGGCCTATCCCGACGTTAAACACACTTACTGGACTTGTACTCGCGCCAGGCGATCACCTCACTTCTTCATCCACACCTTTTACCATCCCACATTCCATACTTATGGGAAAGCTGGGCTGCTCCTCCGCCTCATCTTCGCCCCATCCTTTGGCCTCGCCTCGCCCGGCACATCGCCCACTTGCGGAGCCCTGATACCTGCGGAATTCACGCCTGAACGCATTCCAGGCCCACCAGAACCCCATTTCCGGCAGCCCGGACATGGGCCGCTTTAAATAAAGTTTGATCTCTCTCTCTAACAGTGTTCACAAAAGCTTTGATGGGACATTGGCACGTCCTCTAATTTGGTTAAGTATTTTTAATGTTCGTACCTTCCCGTGCCAGCGGAAGTGTTACCACTGCTACCACCAGACACGATACCTGGGAAGTGTCACCTTTACTGTTCACATCGCAACACACAAGAGTACTCTTCAAATAGGTGGCCAGTGAAAGGAGCAAAGGCTCATGGGTACATTTTTTTCTCCGGCGGAGTGCCGCCACTTCCGGTTCGGGAGCTGTCCTGGCCTCCCGTATGCCGTCGGCTTTCACACACGCGTCTGCTTGTTGTTAATCTGTTTCCACCAAGGAAAAGAAACGCCCACACATCCGGAATTCCACCGGAATAAGATAAACAATGATTGACCCTACTAGGGTTTCTTTCTGAAAGGTAAGCACTCTGTGACAAATAAACAACACGCACACGCGCCTGAAAGCCGCCGGTGTACGGGAGGGCAGGAGAGATCTTGAGCTGGCAGTGGCGAGAGCAGACGACGTACCCATGAGCCTTTGCGCCTTTTACAGGTCACCTATGCTGCCGCGCAGACGACACAGCCTTCTGCGGTTTTCACCTCCTCGTAGCAGACAACGTCTGGTCTTGAACCGTTGAGAACTGGACACAGCCAGCCAAGAGCAGACAGTGGAAGTTGTCGGGGCGGGCAGCGGTCGCACTTCTGGCAGGTGCCAGGAGCCGCCTGGGAGGACTGCTTTTCAAAAAAAAAACGTTTTCTCCGCAATAACAAAAAGTACTTTTGCCATCCTCTTAAGATGCTTTAGAAATAACATTGAGCTACTTTCTGGGTATTTTTGACAGACCGTACACCGTTGCCCACCAGGCCATTTTTGGTACCCTTAAAGGAGCCAAGAAGAGAAAACACAAGTTCGGTTCATTCAAAAGATTGTCTCGCTAGAATCATACTGACACCACTTTTAACGTAAACTCACTCGCTCAAATAAGCTACATAATTAGGAAAAACGGGAATGGTCATGCGACCCACCAGCTCATTTCCCGCAACAGAACCTATGATGTCACATGAGCTAAGCTCGCGATTGGCGGAGGCTGGCAGAAGCAGACGAAAATTAGGTAGAGCTTACAAACTAGACGAACGAGCGATTTGCGCTTAAATTTAGGGCACATTCTTTACAAAGCAATAAGAATGATGGGACAAACAGTGGAAGTTACGAAAGCACATGTAAACATAGAAGTACTGATGCGTTCTGCTGTTCGTACTGCGCACAGCATGCTTGGTTTAGCTGCACAGCACTACGGGCTTGGGGTTGTCTCAGACGACACTGGCCGATTGACGCAAGCAACGGTGTCTTACGTGACCCCATTTGTCGAGCGAGCACTGTTTCAGGGAACGAATATTTTCTCCAGAACAAAAACAAGCCAGGTTTAAATGCGGGCAAAAACAAACCAAACGCTTGCCACGGTATGGTGGCGCCATCTAGGTTACGGAACGTAAAGAAACGCGGGAACAAACCAACACCGCTGTACAGGGTGGAGACAACCTTTGAACGGTCCCGTGCCGCCGCAATTGGGCCAACGGGCTCAACGCGTTATTCTTTTCGTTTCCCACGAGACCTAGCAACGCGAAACAGACAATATGATTCAAACTTCTTCAGTAAACCGCGTTGCGGCGATAATTTTAGCGCGGTTTTGACACAATGACTTGCTTCGGCGGCGAGCGAGCAACCGAAAATGGCGGCGCCAGCGTATACGTGTCTCTACCCTGTACGGCGGATGCGTGAATGAAGGTACTCTAGGCTGCAGAGCGGTCGGTTCCTGTGATGTCATTTGGGACCACGAAAACGCACGAATGAGCGGGAAAATCAAAATTTTAACCTAAGTTGTTTAATTTCTCAGTGAATAAAGCACCGTTTGTATCCGGACAAGCGCTGGGGGCACAATAAAACACGAAATCTTTCGAATAAAACCAACTTGCATTTTCTCTTCATGGCTCCTTTAAGGGACAATTTTCGTAAAATTGTAATATTAATCATTCATGACCAAAACAATGCTGTGAGGCTTCGTGATTTGAAAAGCTGCAAATAAATGTTGATGTTCTAGCGAACCAGTACGAAAATGTTTGTTGCGGTCATTTGAGTAAAAGTTGACTAAAAAAATGACCAAACTTTGACGCTTTTTCGCAGATTCCCACTGTTGATTCAGGTGGAAAATCGATTAGCTCGGTGTTTACGCAGCGTATCCTCCGATTGTATCTATTTACCTGTTCACACACACTATCGTAACCGGCAATGGTCCCTTTGGGGAAAAAAATATAAATTTTATCACTTTCATATCTTTTGCAGAACTTTGGAGGCCACTGCAAGGACGAAAAAAAATTGTTTCACCAGAAATATTTTACCAAGTATCACCTCTGGACTCAAAACTGCTAAAATAAATTTTGAAGCATATCCAGAAGATTCAAAACTGCCGGGTCACCCTTGGCATGGAATCACCGAACTTAAAGCGGAGAAGGCCTCAACGCAAGGAACATGTAAGCATTAAGTCAGGAACACCGCTTCTTAGGCCCCTTCCAGCTTGAAGAGAGACTACGAGCTCAAACTATCTGCGAAATTGCCAAGTTTATTTGAACTGTTTACAGAGACAAAAGTAAACCACCCGCGCAATGACATCTTGGGATAGCCAACACAGACCCGCAAACAGTGCCAGCGTGACAATCTATATCTACAAAACGAAAGAAAGAGCCTCCCTGGCAACAAGACCAGTCAGCACCACTACATCTCCTGACCCCTCCTGCACACAGAAGGCGACACCACTGACCGATGCATACGCGGTACCGAAAAAAAGAAAGAACCACAGGCTACCAGTGCACGTTTTCCAAGCAATGACGTTCAAGTGCCAAGGTTCTACCCAAACTGCAAAACTTGTACCTACAACAAAAAGTGGTATTGATCCCTCGGCAAACCGGGACACTCCACTGCTTCGGCCACCTATGCTGTGCTTATCGCAAGTCTCCATTTCAAAAAATAATGCTGTATTTTTATTTGTCCTCCCCCTGCTTTATATCAATTACAACCTCTTTTTACAATAACTGTGCACTGGGAACTACTCGTGGTTACGGGTGCTGAAATTATCTGATCAGTGTCAACTGGAGCAACACACTTCAAAACAACATGACAGAGCATCCATCTAGTATAATCTTCATGACAAACTACAACACCTGCCACCATTAATACACTGCCGGTCAAACTGCACCCTCGCGATCAACCTTTGTGGATTTTTTGAAGCCAACTTTCCTCCATCCATTAGCCAGGTACCTTGAATTAGCCACAAGCCCCCAGACACTACAACCCAACGGCTGTTTTTTTTTTTTGAACGCCTACTCTTCCAGCTGTCTGACTCGGATCAAAACTCGGCTCAGATCAACTTGTCTCTGAGTCTGCCCAAACTTCGTGCATCGTAAGAGATCTTCGCATTTATGCCTACCCATAACATTAGTTCTTCAATGTACACCACGTGCGAAACTCCGCTGTAGAATACGGACCGTGTGAGCAGGGCCAACTGTTTTCGCAAGGCACCTAGGGGATGAAAACTGAACTTTGCTGAACACTTACTTATTTTCAATAACACAACTTGACAAAAGTTTACTCTTCAAATTTTGAAACATCAACTTAGGTAATGTGTGCTAACGTTCCCGAGCTTTTTTTCATTATGACTCATGGCAGCAGCCGGCACTGCTTGAGCACTACATCAACTTTCCGTCCAGAGATGATGGGCTTATCAACTTGCTTGCCCTATGGGACGCCAGTGCAAGGGGCCATGTGCAGACCATTTTTTGATACATGGGGCTTATGGGGAGTTTCGTAACTTGTGTATGTATATATAAAACGCAACTTTCCAGACAGAATCATCAGCTTATGTTTGAAGCAAAGGCTCTAACGCACTGCAAGATGCCTCAAAATGTTTGCATTGAACCGCAGGGGCATCAGTAGATTCCGCAGAGACAGGGAAGCGACACTGACATTCACTGAACGTGCCACGGTGTATTTACAGCCTACGCACTCACGTACAAAACCCGTGCCACTGCTGCGCAACAGCTTCACTTCTGAAGTGTGCCATAAAAAGGGGGGAAAAAAAAAAAACATACAGAAAAGGTAATGAAAAAGAATGTTTGCCTATTGTCTACAAAACCGCGCACTACAAGTAACCCACAACAACACCGCCTTTCGAGATGTGCTTGACAACTGAAGCCGCACTCCGCAAAAAAAAGAGAAAAAAACACGTTGCAGCCAGTTTGTTGGAAAGCACATCTTCCTGTCCTCTTCCTTCCAAGCCTGCAGATTTTGTTGAGATGAGCTGCTGCGTCCCCTCTGTCGCTCCAATGCCGATAGCCATTCAAGATGCCTTTACCTGTTAGGGAGAAAAAGAAGTTCAGGATTAAAGGTGACTCCTCGTTTGACGGAATTAACAAGAATGCACAACATGACAATCACAGCTCCACCCACAGACATGTAAGCACATGATGCATGCACACGCCTGCAAGTTCTGACATTTCAGGGGGAGCGTTTCACGGGCGTAACAGCATGATGATGGCAATGATGATGATGATCATACTGGTGGAGACGCCACGTAAACATACACGGACCAATGGACCTTTTTCCAGTACCGGTCCTCCTAGCGGCCGCCACGGTGAACTAAAAATGGCAGTAAGGCACGTCCCTTAAAAATTTGGGCTTTCGGAGAACTCGTGCACAAAATATCCTGGTCCTTCAGTCCCTCCCGTACCCACCCGTCACCCGTATACCTTTGCAGCAGGCGCACGTTCCCGCGACTTATCTGCAATGGTCGAAGAGCCCCGTCTAATTTTTTAATTTTTTTCCCCGTCACTCCTTCACTGGCACCATACACGTGCTCGCCGTGTGGTCAGCCTCACACGTCTTTGCCCCTTTCCTTAGAAAGCCTTTTTTTTGTGTAGAAGAAGAGAAAAAATAAAAACGCAGCACTAGAGAGCATAGCCGCCCCCCAGGCAGAAAGTCGATGGGTGCCCCTTTTGTTTATTTTGCCGGAGGCGCCTGCCAGAATGGCAAACCGGCAGCTCCGCGCATGCACAGATCGCTTACTGGAAAAACGTCCATTTCCGGCATAATTTCTTGACGGGCAAATCTACGCGCCTCACATGTGGGCCCATTTTGGCCTAACATTATACGATTAAAAAGAGGGAAATAGGGAATAAGCGAGGGAACAAGACGAGCAGCTAATCAGAATCAGAGGAAAGCGGTACACGGTCACAAATACGGCGATTTCGTGATAACACCCGCTAGAATTGCACCCCTGCTGACAGTGCGTAGAGAAATGAACGAAGAAAACTTGGTCTTTACTGCGCTTGGCGAAATGCAAGCACAATATTCCGAAAGCATTTCTTTCCCTCCCCCCTTACACACAGAGGAGTAGGGGACAGGGAAAGAAATTGACGCAGTTCCACTTAACGTCGAAGCTGTCGGAAGTGCACAGCAGTGATTCACCAATGGATCTGTGGTGCCTTTCTCCACTCTTTGCTACCACCCCTCACACTCTCCCCCTCTCTGTCTCCCTCCTGTCTTGATGAATTGAACAGAGGTCTGTTCAATGCAACTCAATTTTCTCACTGTCACAGTGCTCGTGCGCCTTCTCCTGTGGAAGGTTGCATTCTTTGCTTTACCTTTCGTTTCTTGTTCCGCCAGGAACAGCGTGAGCAAGAGTTCTGTTTTTGTTTTTTGTTGTTTTTTGGTGCTTGCTTTCATCTTTCCCGAGCTGGAACCTTTCTGCGCCAACGCGAACACGTCGTTTTTTTCCTCGGCGGCCATTTTTTTTTGCTTACTATCGGAACAACCACCCCAATAAGCACCTAACTAAATGGACGCAGGGACAGCCAGTTAGGTACATACATTTTGCCTCAAATGTACCTGCAGTTTTCTTTCCGCTAAATAATGGGGACGTGTATGACCAGTGCCACTGGTTCCAGGAGTTTAAAACGGTTCTGTGTACACAGTCAAAGCTCGATGCAACAAACTTCAATGTAACAAGGCCGCCTGTTGTACCAAACAATGAAATTTTTTGAACTTCTAGTACATGCTATTACCACGTATTTTCGCACTCTGTGTAACGAAGTGCCGCTTGCCGAAATTTCGGTTGTAGACGAGATTTTGAGAGACACAAGCACCGAAGTGGGGTTTCGATAAAACATGAACGGCGACACAAGCCACCCAATGCCGCGGATGCAGCGAGCCACGGAGTCCGTGAGAGAGTCCCTTGCTTACAAGCTCCTTGCCTACAAACTGCGTATGGCATCGCTGCCACCGCAGGCCGCCGCTTTGCCCTTCGTTTGAGTTCGCTCATGCTTGTTGGGTTCTATTGTCGCATCAAGTGTGCGGCAAAGCATTTGTGGGTCGCTGTGAGCCTTGCACGCGCGTTTATCTCACACCCGCGTCCGCGATTGCGCGCCGGCGGCAGCTTCTGCGTCGGCCACAAAGCGACTCACGCTGCATGCCACAGTGGGAAGAGCCCGACGACTTTCACCAATGGAGAGGCACACACCCTACGGCGGGAGTTTCGAAGCGCTCGGGGATACCGGTTGACACCACCAGAGACGATTGATTACCACCACGGAGGATATTTGATGGGCGCTTCCCTAAGCGGCGTGCGTATGACAGTTTACAATGCAAATTTCACCCACATTATCAGCTTTAACCGCAAATTTCAATGTAGTGAAATTCCAATGTAACGAAGTCAATTACGAAGTTTACCGACTTCGTTACATCAATGTCTGACTGTATAAACCTCTTGTTCAAGTATCCTCTTAGCTCTTGGCTGGAAGGCTGTGGTCTTTTCAAAGCCTCTGTTTGGGTGCGTGATGCTGTGTGACAGTGGTCGCTAGACACCGTGACCACAGACGAACTACGATGACAAGCCGGGCCCCCCAAGTGCTCCACACTTAATCAGAATTCCCTGTTATCATACTCTGACACGTTAGACCATTTACAACAGTTTTTCTTCACAGAGATCAAGCATCACCGCAGGGCATTGGCCTTCCCGCACGGCACCAACGACGTGCAGGAAAGTGTAACACGTGTCAGCCCTGCTTGTTCACAAAGGTTGCAGCAGAAGCTAGGGCCATTGTCGCAGCACAGCAAACAAGGCCTGTCTCGAGGACTGTGAGGGTGCAACTAGTGTCACTATAGTTCATATCACAAGCTAGTGCAGCACTGTGGAGGCTACATTGTTGTCCCCCTCAGGGCACCTAACTCACCGCGAAGGAAGCGACAAAAGGCGCCCGGGCCGTGCGGTGCCACTTGCCGAGAGGGGAGAAGGGAGTGTCCTTTCAGGACCTCCTTCACGGCGGATTAGGCGCCCTCAGTGGGCGCACTATTGATAACAATGTAGCCTCCACAGTGCTGCAGCTAGCTTGTGATATGAACTATAGATAATGTTTCAGAGTATCGCCACTCTCTTCTCCTATTGTTCCGTGCTGCCACTGTGATCATTGGTCAATTCGCATCATGTTGCATTTGTTTACACTGCAACGGTTCATGGGTGCGGCCATTTTGTTATTGATGTGTTTTCTGCCAGTCAACTGTGGTAGTAGCCTCAGTGTGTCCTCCGAGGGATGCTCTGTGGCTGCGCGTGGTTCCGAACGCGAACCAAAGATACCGCGCTTCCCAACATTTCAGCTGCGGAAGCGTGTCCGAAGATGCAGTGTTGCTGCTTTTTTGGCAGCGTTGTTTACAAACGACCTCATCAAAGTTAGCCGTGAGGCCGCAGAAGTGGCAATCTGGCATCACTGATACTGCCGTTGCTCACTTGCATGCCTCAGTGACGGTACTCTGCATCTTATCTCGTGACACTAGGTGCAACATATGGCGGTCAGTGCATTCTAACGTTCTGACAGCTTCTGAGACAACCTTGAGACTGAGCAAATTTGGTGTATACTGAGTGATTAACACATTTTTCTTCGTTCTTCACCTTTTTAAGTTAGTGCGCTAAACTTTGCCAACTCTTTGCAGCCGGATCTTAATGAAATTTGGCATGCTAATGTTCTCACATGCCCAGAAATCAAGCAAACAACTTTCAGAGCTTTCTACAAACATATTCAGCGAGATCACTTCAAAAGCTTCCTCGCTGAGAAAGGTTAAACTTAAATTTGGTGTTCCAGACTAAATCACCTGTGCTGTGTTCCTTGGGAAAAACAAGCTGCTGTCTAGTTTTTTTTTGTGTGTTCACTGTTATTGCCTCAGCTTGCATCAAAACGCAATTGTTTTGCATTTAACCAAATGAGCGACGAAAATAAAAACCAACTAAAAACAGATTTCAAAAGAACAGCTTGTGCTACATAAATGCTGCAAGTGCAGTTGAGTTGTCAAAAGTATTTAAAGGAAATCTTTTTCGAGCAACACCTCCCCTATTGAACAGGAGCAGGACATCAGCTGCACGGAAACCCCACCATAGTAATGAGAAAGCAAGCACACATGCCAGTGGCACTTGAATTACATTACCAACAAACTAGGTTCTTTAGAATTGCTATGAAGTCGGTCAACTTGTGCCATAGAAGTATGATTATGAAATGCACCAAGTACATTTCATTGTGCACCCCCCCCCCCCCCCGCCCCTTGCCTTTCCTGCATCCCCATCTATGGAATTGCAGTGCTTATAAAAGCAAGAGTATTGAAATAAGCACTACACTCGGGTGCACTTTCGGAACATCAGTAGCTGGTGTAGCGCATTACTCCGCCAAAGTGACAGACCCAAGACTTCAGCACCTCATGCACTTTCTGAAAGACTGCGCTTAGTGCGTTGCATCTTTGATTTTTCTTCCCGTAGTTCATTGTCACTGCAGTTTTTGCAAAAAAAAGCACACTAACATGGAAACATCGCGGAAACGGCACACACCACGTTTAAAATGCTCCCAGTAACGCACTCTTCTGCCGTTGAGCCACAGGGGCAACTTCCTGCGCCGTTCTCAAGTTGTGCCCGCGCATGGTCGGAAGTCGATGCAAGCACTCCCCATAACTCGTTCTCGTAACTGCATTTGTTCGCTGCACGTCACATCATGGGAACTCGTAAGAGCACGTTTAACCAGCTTTCAACACTCAACGCCCGTGCAGTTGCCCGCTCCCCCATGCCGCGGCCAGTCCTCCCGCATGAGCCGCCAAGCCTCACCGTGCCTGCTGTGGTGGTGGAGGGGGACCCATGACAGGCATCATGCCAGGCCCCGCACCGCCCGACACCGCCGCACTGGGGCCCAGCAGAATCTGCAAGGGGAGGGGGGGGGGGGGGGGGGCACAGAGAGAGGGTGTGAGGGCAACGTCAGGATATTACCTCCTGTATTTTACAATGCCAAACGCATCGCCCGCTTCTCAATAGGAGTGAATGGTTTGCCTGCAGTGTCCATATGTCGCAAGGTGGGGCCCCAAACTGAACCAGGATCACCCGACTGTAACTAAATTCGAGAGCGGCTTGTGCCTGGTTGCCAAGGCAACCGATGTTTGAGGTTGTCGGAGTACGAGCGTTAGAAAACTTAGAAACAGACAGCCGTAGCGCGTAGCACGTTTTGCCAACATTGCCGCTTTCCCCCCACCACGCGTCGCCCAAAATGAACCGGTCACATGACTGAAGCGCTGGGAAGGCAAGCGATTGGGGGAGAGCGGCCGGAGTAGAAGGAGAGGGCTTGGTTGGCCGGTACGGGCTGATGCGTTTGGCTTTGTAACAATACAGGAGGCGATGGTCGGGAGTACAGCAGACAAACACACCCTTGCACTGCTCCCCTATCGTCACTGCAGATGACGGCGCTTTTGAACACCACGGTGCATTCAAACATTCAAGATTTCAAACAGCATCACTGCCAGGGAGTGCCTGTATGTACCACTGCAGGACTGCACACCAAGGGCCAATCCTGTCAGAGCTTAGGAGTTTTGTACAGCTAATTTTGAGAGTACTGGCTGCGAGCAAGAAACAGGCATGGCAGCCGTTGTGAGAGCCAAATCCCCACAGCATTTTCCCAGCAGAAAATTAAGGGAAGAGGAGCTCTTTGATTATAAAATGTTAGCAGAACTAGTGCAATCCCCTGCACCCATTCAAGGGCAGTGAACAGCTGTTGTGCAGATGCATGCAGACCACTGAAAAATTGCTGGGGTCGCCTTGGCAAGACGCTTGCGAAAAACCAGGCATTCTGTACTGCACCCAAGCCGCTTAGCAAGTGTTGCACCCTTGGAACTGTGCTGCACGAGCGTTTGAAAGGACATTTCAGTCAAATGACCTTCGAAATTTCAAATGCCATTCAAACTTGAAGGAGTTCCACCGATCTACCCGACAATTCTCAAAGGCAGTTGAAAGTTTCCACGGTCACCCGCCATGTTCTGGTGGCGTCACTACTTACTGCCTTGTTTCGTTATTGACGTGAATTTAATATGAGTTAAAATGAGCCAAAAAACAGTTATTAGCAATCAAATTGACCGCAATCTACAAGCGAGCAGATACCATGCGCTGGCAGTCCGCTTCTTTTTTTTCAGCACCGGTGCAGAGATCCCCAACTTAACTTGTGATCGTACAGCGAGTGCAAGAAACCAAAAACAAGTGAGAAATTATGAAGGTCGTGCACTTCAAACCCCAATTTTTACTCGTAAATATTTGTTTTATAATTACGGCCTACAAAAACAGCGCCCGACAGTACGACTGTTCGTGTTTCAAAGGCCTTTGTGAACCCCAAAGAAGGTGCTCCTTTGACTAAAATGGCATTCCAACCAAAGGCCTTTGAAAAACGTCGTGTAGCAGTTCAAAGGTGTCAAATGACATTTGACTCAAAGGGCATACAACCGCTCATGTAGCACGGGTGTAAGAACATCACTCCTTGTTCCCATCAACATAGATTCTAAGCCACTCAGCTCCTCCTTTGCTTGTAATTACCACGGCAGGGCATTTTGCCACTTTCATTACTCGTTTCAGTGCCTCACTGCCTTCCAATCCCCACCCACTATGTCTTCACTCCACTTACCAGCACCGTTGTCATTGCTAGACAACCAACACTAATAACGGCAGTAAGTGTTGTTTTGCAGCTTTGTTGAAGCATGCCACTGAACATCTCAGCATGTCTGCCAATGGTAGAGCTTTCTTCAACACTCGGGGCATATATCCAGGAAGCCGGCCACAGCCAGGCTCTGCACTTGTCTCTAGACTCACAACCGGTTGTCCGAACCCTCCCTTCAACGAGCCCACTTCATTTTGGTGACCTTGACACCGCGGTGCCGGCCCTGGCCAGCTTCACAGCAAGCACCCGTCCAGCACTCGGCAATGATGGTCCCACACTCGCAATCCAAGCCGACAAACTTGTAGGCGCCTTACGATGAACTATTCAAGGGGCCACGAACACATAATGCAACTTATTTAATTTGACAGATCTAGCCTTTTGTTAACTCACTGAGCTCCATTTCAGCCACTGCAGACACTTCCTCAACCGAAAAACACAAGAGCTATTGAACAACTTTGTAACTGCACTCTACAGCGATATCGTATGGGCAGGAATGACGTGATATCGGCCTGCACTAAAAATGTATACCGTATTTACTAGCACAGTGAACCCACTTTTTTCTAGAAAATTTGGCATGAATTCGGGGGGACGGTTCAACATGCGGGGAAAAATTGCAAGAGATTTTTAAAAGTTGAAAGCTAAAAGAAGCGCTGTCAGAGCCTTACCATTTTCGCAAAAACACGTAGGTAATTATGTAATCGAATTTCTTTTTTATCCCGGCGCAGCAAGCGCACTGTGTTTATATAACGTACGTGCTTTTCGGCGCATTCAAGCGCGACTGCGGCTCTCTCCAGCTCTTCTCGTTTTCGCGCCGACGCTCCGACACCCGACGCCGTGCCTGCGACCGCAGGCTGCTCGTCCCTCGTGTGCTTGGAGCAAGAAATAAACAAATCTTGCCTGACTGTGGAGGCGTTGAGTAGTGTCTGTGGCCCTAGACGATCTCTTTTTCCCCGACGGCTGCTCTGCGCCGTCACAATTCCCACCATGCTAGTCATGGAGCTGTCCTCCTCACTGAAGTCGCTTGCGGCTCCCCATTCGTTGCTGGCCCACAGCGCACTGTCTTCCGTGCCATCAAGGCACTCCAAAATATCTTTTTCGACCCCGGGAAACTTCCCCTCATTAGCCTCACGGAAGACACGGCGATCCCTGTTCCCTGCCCAAAAAAACCTCTCGTTTTCACCCGTAGCGTACATGCACTGGGGCAGCACTGAAGTGCCGCCCAGCCGTGCAGTTTCCATGTGCATCAACACAAGCTCCACCAGCTTCAGTTTAAAACCGGCTGTGTAGCTCATGTACTGGTGCGCACCATAACACATCTGAACAGTGACACCACGGAGTGTCATGGCGACGTCGCGGAACAGCAACAGCAGAGTACGTTTAGTGCTTTGTTCGCACGCCGCCAAAACCAGCCGAACAGCAAAAAAGCAGGGAAAGAGAGCGGAGTACGTTTTGGGCTTTGTTCACACACCGCAACGTTTCTATGGCGCAAGAAGGTTTGTTTCAGCCAACGCCGCTGTATTAACATTGCCAACGCCGCTGACGCGTCGCGCGCTTTTCATTGCCTAGGTGGCAATGGGAAGGGTAAGGACTTAGTTCCGCTGTGGCGCGTGCCGGCGGATCCGCTATCTCGCGCGTGCCGGCGGACATCTCGCCTTATGCACCCACCTGCTCGCGAGTGTGTGTCTGTCAGGTTGCCTGTTGTGCTTCAAGGGCCGTTCTACGTGTGTCTGTCAGCTTGCCTGTTGTGCTTCACGTTTCGCTTACTGGGGATCTTAGCCGCGACGGGGCGCTTCGTGGCGCACTGGGGATCTCGTTCATACGTGTCTCCAAAGATTCATACTTGCTTCATTTTTCCAAAGATAAAGACGGAGGCGGACTGGAAATAGAGTAAGAACATACTGATTGTCGGGTGGAGATATAGCTAACAGAAAAACGATATTTTCGGATGGGGCAGCCATATTTTTACTGATATTTTTCTTTCTGGAGTATTTAGAGAAGAAAAAATTGCGTGCACGTTTTTTGTTCAGGCGCTCACTTCTACGATTACTTTCCAATAATATCACGTGCTTGTAAACTTCAGAAAATTATAGGAAACAAAAGGACAAGCAGCTAAGCAGCTCCTTCCACGTGTCCGGGCGCTTCTACAGCGTCCTCAATTAGACAGTACCGATCAATTTTAGAAGTGCGTACCGATGCGGAGACCAAGACAGACAGGCATGGTTCAAAACAATTTATCAGAAAAACAGGAAGGCGTCAGACCAAGACAGACAGGCATGGTGAAAAAGAAGGCGTAAACAAACTTTCCACTATTTGGCGCCGCCTCGGGAGAAGCGGCGCTAAACAAACTTTCCACTATTTTGGCTGGCGGAGCACGCTGGAAGGCCGCTGGCTGGCGGACACGAAAGCACGCTGGAGAAGATCTGGCCGTTTGGCCATTTTTCGCTCAAGGGTAGGCAAATCACAGGCGGCGTGGCCGTTTGGCCATTCCGGAAGCGCACAATTTTGAAATTGTGAGCCACGCGTTAGCATTTTACTACAGGCGGCGTTGGTTCAAGCAGGTTCCGGAAGCGCACAATTTTGTTGGAAAGTGACACGGCGTTCGCGCTCACGTCTCTGGCTAATATCAAGTTGACTGATTTCTTTTGTTGGATTGTCTATGGCATTTCTGCCCACAAGCTGGAAATCAAAAACATATTCTCGTGAGATTGTATATGGCATTTTTTTATTTAAAGGACAAAAAAGTAAATTCTCAACAAGAATAAAAACATATTCTCGGCATTTTTTTATTTAAAGTTCAACAAGAAAAGTGCGGGGAGGGTACACAAGTGGGCTCATTACGTGAGTAAATACAGTATATGATCAAATGGCCCCACTGCAATCACCCCGTCATGTTCCTAGGTAGTGGCTAAGACGGGGGAATTCCAATCGCGCACACCAGATTCTGTGATGTCACCGGGAAATTGGTGGAAACAACTGGGGAGTTTGCCACTGCTTGATCTGCTTTCCCCAAATATCTCCGTTACTTGTTTGAAGTGTGTTACAAAATTGGTAACGTTGTTATCGGAACAAAGGTGTCTTTTTAATGAACCAAACTTGTATTTTGTCTTCATGGCCCCTTAAGGCCCCTTATTTCTTTGTGGAGGGGGGATGAAAATTGGAAAATTGGCAAAATCAACTTTTTTTTTTCTTTGTGGATTTTGATGAAAATTGGCTGTGCTCACCATAAAAATTTGAAGTTAATATTTTGATACACCATAAAAATTTTGAAGTTAATATTTTGATAACTTTCTGTTCGCGCTTGTAAGCTTGAAATATTCTTTCTGTTCCGCTTGTAACTTCGGCTTAAAAACACGAATGGACGAGGTGTTCGACAGTGAATTTTTTTTTACATTCCCAAATGAATTTTTTTAGAGGTTAATGTGTGTCAGGCAGTGAATTTTTTTTTACAACACAATGTTGAATAAAAAAATCACAAAAAACAAATTTTTTTAGAGGTTAATGTGCAACAGGCATGTCACGTGAACGATTATTTGAATAAAAAAATCAATGGAAAACCAAAGTAATGTCAGACCTGTAAAATAGACCCAGGGTCACGAAGAAACCAAACCAGGTGGAAAAAAAACGAGAAAACGGCTACGAAGAAATTGGGACAAGCGAAACAGGTAGGTTTCAAAAAAACTTTTGACGGTTGTAAAACGGCTTTCCCTTTTGAACATAGGTTTCCTGGAAGGCCTTGCCTTGACTTGTAGCCTTTCATGCCTTCTCTTTCCATAAAACATCATTTTCAGCTTCTCCTTGCCTTGAAGAGTACATACCCCCTTTTGCAAACCAAACGGAGGGGAGATGGGTTTTCCTTTTTCAGCCTTTCTCTTTCCAAAAACATCATTTTCAGCTCCTCCGTGAAAGTAGGTTAGCATACCCCCTTTTGCTGTTATCCAAACGGAGGGGAGATGGGTTTCAATGCCTCCTTTTGCAACCATGCAACAAGTTATTTTTTTTATTAAATTGCATTTTTGGCTTTTTTTAATGTTTTAGCCTCCTTTTGCAGTGTTGTCAGCAACAAGTTAAGCATTTTTTTTACTTAATTTGTTTTTGGCTTTTTTAGGTGTTTTATCTTGCCAAAAGTTTGCACCACAAGGTTGAAAATGAGCTCACTTTGAAGCTTGGTAGAGTATTCATTGCCAAAAGTTTCAATGCATACCACAAGGCATATTTTTACTACTTTTGAAAATGAGCACAATATTTCTTGGTAGAGTATTCTATGCATAACTCCCAACTTCAATGCAAGAGCATGGTATCAATAATTTCCCTAAAAAAATCACTGACATTCAAGGCATCCAATATTTCTCGCACACGCAGAGAGCATATTTTATTCCCTATATTACTAACTCAAACCTGTTTGCAATGAAAATTACAATAATTTCAAAAAAATCACTGTTGCGCAATTATAGAAAGGCTGGTAACGACATTTTTAACGCAGCGCAGAGCATATTTTATTCCTATATTACTAACTCAAACCTGTCATGAAAATTACTGCCGGGACGTTGCGCAATTATAGAAAGGCGCTTTTAAGATTAAACTAACGCGCGCATCGCATTACCGCGACATAATACTGTTATACCTAACCGGTGGCCAGGTCGCTTTTATGTGATGCTCCAATGAGGCTATTAATTACAACTACTGGCGTCAATCGTTTGCCCAGTCGACGGTTTCTTTCTCAAGGATGCTCAATGCGTGTAAACATCGCAAAATGCGCGCCGCAGCGTTCTTTCTTTCTCAAGACGCGCAAGAGCGCGCACACCGCGTCAAAACACAGCTACGGTAGAGTAACGGCATCGCAAAGCGTTCGACTCCGCCTTTCGAACACAACTGTAATCTGGCTCGTTATTCACGAACCGCTGGCATTCGCAAGCGCGCACACCGCGTCACCCTCCGTGTGTGATACCACAGGCGACAGAAACTCGGCCGAGCGAAGCGGCGAAAATGATGACTCAAACCGCCTTTCGAGCCACACAACTCAGGCGGCCGCCATCCCGTAATCTGTTGCGCCTGCGATCTCTGGCATTCCCATCGCGAGGGTCGGTGTTCTGGGCCCCGAACCGGAGGACCAATTGCATCTATTTCTAGCTTCGTTTGTGCGTCAGAAACTTTTCTGCCGTTTGTGCGTCTGTGAATAAACGAAAATAAAAGAGACGAGCGGAAAACGGGAAAAGACGATCAAACCGCTCGGCCGATCAAACATATCAAAATGGCCGCGCCCGGTCTTGCGTTGCGCCTGCGACATCCAATCAGCGGAGGAATAGAGCTCCCCCGAAGGACCAATTGCCGTTTTTTTCGCCCTTTTCGCGGTGATTTACGCTTCGTTTGTGCGTCATTTGTTTTCTGCCGTTTGTGCGTCTGTGAAAAGTATTTTTTTATGCGAAGATGAGACGAGCGGAACCGGAAAGACGATTTTCAGCTCGGCCGATCTAACCATATCAAAATGGCCGCGCCCGGTGGCACCGTTGCGGAGATAGAATAGGAAACATAGAAGCTATGTGTGGGTTTCAACCGTTTTTTTCGCCCTTTCGCGGTGATGTTTTGGTCATTTTTCTTTACGAAGTTGCCGCGTCCCCCCTTACAGCTTTTCAGCGTAAAAGAACTTCAAAAGCAGAACGCACAGAATAGGAAACATTAGCAATATGTGGGTTTCAAAAAAACGGGGAGGTACGGGACCCAAACCCGTGTCCCCCCTCCATTTTTCCGAAGTTGAAAGCCGCGTCCCCCCTTAACTTAGCAAAGAACTTGATGCAAAGAAAGCATGGTTGCATTAAAATTGAGGGAGCATCGTTGACCCAAACCCGTGAATCCCCCCTCCACTCGCCAAGAGCCAATAGTCAAGAAGCGAATTGCAATGTCTGTACTCATTTGTTCGACTCAATGCCATTTTCTTGCCGCCCTGCTAGGGCAAAACTCAGAGCACAAGACTGGGAGCAATAGTCCTGCCAGGCGAATTTAATGTCTTCCATTGTGTCAGTTCAGACTCAATGCGCTTCAATATTTACCGCGCCCTGCTAGTGAGAAGAGCCTAAACACCTTTACTGTTTTCAAATTGAAGCACAGTTGCGATACAACTTTTTTTTTTTATTGTAGGTTTAACGCGCCGACGCAAAACAGGCGATAATATTTACGGCTGAGTGAGAAGAGCCTTTTAATTTTGACTGCACCTTGTGAATGCAACGTTGAAGCATCACACACGGGCGTTTTTTTTTTTATTGTAGGTTTAACTTTTCGCCTCCACAGAAAAGCGGCCGCCGCGGCCGGGAATCGCCGCGACCTCGTGCTCAGCACAGCGCAACGCCTAGTGGAGGTCTCCGGATTAATTTTGACCACCCTGCTTTAACCGCGGCGGGTGAGTTGTAGCTGTACACACGATTTTTAAACATCATGGCGTTTTTGCTTTTCGCCTCCAAGCCAAAAGCGGCCGCCGCGGCGGGAAGCTAAAACCGCGACCTCGAGCGAGATTAGCCTGTAGTGAGACAGCGCAACGCCTTTCTTTTTTTACAAACCTATTCGGCTTGTTTCATGTTGATATAAAAAACACACCGCGGCGTGGTTAGTTGTAGCAATTATCATCGATTAACATCACCAGCCTATCTACGCCAAGCCAAGTCAGGGCTCTCCCATTATTCTCCAATTATCCCGCTAACTGTAGTGAGACCGACCAATTTCGGCTTGTTTCATATGAATAAATACCCCACACATTCGCAAACTTCTTGCACAAGGCCTCTCATCTCCAATTATCCCGCCCCATCTTTATACCCCGAAACTTTCTTCATTCACCTGCCGCCCCCTGCCCCGCTTGCCTTCTCTAGGGATCCACTCTGTTACCCTAATGACCAACGGTTATCTTGCCTTCGCATTACATGCCCTGCCCACGTCCATTTCTTCTTCTTAATTTTTCTACTAATATGTCCTTAACACCATTTGTTCCCTGACCCACTCCGCTCTCTTCTTCTCTCCCTTAATGTTACCCCTATCATCTTCCGTTCCATCGCACGCTGAGTCGTCTCAATTTAAGTTGAACCCTCTTAGTGAGCCTCCAAGTTTCTGCCCCTTAGGTGAGTACCGTAAGATGCAGCTGTCATACACTCTCTTCTTCAGGGACAATGGTAGGCTGCCATTCATTATCTGAGAATGCCTGCTGAATGCACTCCACCCCATTCTTATCCTTCTAATTATCTAATCTAATCTTATCTAATTCTAAAAAATTATACGCATGTAAAAACGTTATAATGCTACTGACGCTTCAGTAATCTGTTTTGGGTGGGCATAACCACCGAGTCGCTGCTGTCGAGATAATAAATGCAGTCGAATGGGTTCCGCAAACTCATTCGTTCCCCAATGTCATTTTGATCGAATGTCATTACCTTTTCTCGTGTGGCAGCAAAGAAATGTCCTTTAGAACGAACGACACTCGATGGGAATGAGATTAAATTTGCTGTGTGGCCGGAATATAACCGACACTTGGTCCCCTCACCTGGCGCTGCTGCTGCCGGCTCATCTCCTCCATCTGGAGCCTCTCCAGCTCGAAGATGACCGGCGCGAAGAGGATGGCCGACGAGGAGAAGAAGATCCAGAAGGCCGCCCGGCCAAAGCCGTACAAGCCCCGCACCGAGCCAAAGGTGTAGCGCACCAGGTCGTGAGTGCCGTCTCGCACCGGCTTGGGGAACATCTCCGTCAGGCCCCACAGGCGCTCCGCCAGGGTCTCGTCGATGTCGTCGTCATCGTCCTGAAGAGCAGCAAAATAAACAAGGACGCTTAAGGAATTCGAAAATAAAGGGGAACACATTGTAGCACAAAGACAAAGATTTACCACAAAATATTAGCACCCCTAACAGAGAACATGTTGTGAGCTGATGAAGTGAGGACATAATAAACAAGGACGCTTAAGGAACTAAACAATGCAAGTTTTGTAGTGGTAAGGCGAGGCCTAGAACCCATAAGCAACGAACATCTTGCAAAGTGAAGTGAGGACAAAATGAACCCGGACACTTTGTGAACTTAATAATGCTGACTGTTTAGTTCCTGTATTGCTGTGTGCATGCTTTGATGTAAATAGGCTTTCCGGAGGCTTGACTATTGTGTTTACTTGGATTTGTTTTCCGCGTAAAGCCATAAGCAATGAGACTGCTCTATATTGTACGCACTTCGGTTGTCGAAACAGCTTTCCACTCCCACCTTGGTCCTGTACAGGACAGACAGTATGTTCAAATAAAAAATAAAATAAACGTTTTGAACGTGTTACCCAACGCAGTGGCTGCCCTTCCCATAAAGACAAAATGTGAAATAAACTGGCCGCGAACACAATTTCAACATTCATTGAGGGACTTCGGCCTGGTAAAAATTATTCCACAGCCGTGAACTATACCACAGCTCACTACTTTGGAGGACCAAACACGTAAATTTTTTTTCCTTCCGCCATTTTCTTTTAGAAATGGCACTATGTCAGTAAAGTCATCTTGGGGGCTAAGCAAAAAGAAGTCTCTACTGTCCCTTTCCTCATCTCGTACGCACAATCACGAGACTTTGTCGGTGGTTTTCTGAGTGCACTCTTTTTCAACGTTGGTTCAGGAAAGATTTTTTTAGGTTATATTTAGCGTTTACTTATTAGGGCAGCCTGCAGGAAAAGGTTAAATCCACAAGGTTGTACATCTCTCCAGGCCCTGCGCGTTTGCAAAGGCCTTCGCTCGTGTTAAGCAAGGCCCATTTCAGAACCGTGTTTACACTTCATCGGACAACAACTAGAGGAATTACACAGCCATGGTAATTGGCTGTAGAAGTTGTTAAAACACCGTTGAGTAAAATCGTGAGATGATTTCATGAACTTTGAGGGACTAGAACTAGACAGGACTAGAACACCTTCAGCCCGCAAAGGCGAATGTGCAGATAAAAGCAAATACAAATTTCAAAACCCCTCAACACTTTGTGTGCAATTGTGTACACAGCTCTTGCAATAAATCACTAAACATTGCATCCCCTTAAGAAGAAGCAACTTTGCATTTGGTTATACACACACCGTTTAAGTAAAAAATGAAGAACATGTTCTATACATGAACCATCGAATGGCACGTGAAAGGGTTAGTAAATGCGTAAAGCCGAAAGTTTTGGCCAGCTGGCTACACAACACGACACACTGGCTACTGCAAAAAGATAGGACAAGGAAGGAGCAAACAGGACAAATATCACACAACCGTCTGTACAGGATAGCACTCGATTGATTGTAGGGTTCAACGTGCCGACGTAACGCAGGCGATGAGGCGCGCCATAGTGGAGGGCTCCGGATTAATTTTGACCACCTGGGGATCTCTAACGTGCGCCGAAATCTCGTACACACGGGCCTTTTTGTTTTTCGCTTCCATCAAAAAAGCGGCCGCCACGGCCGGGAATCGAACCTGCGTCCTCGTGCTCAGCAGCACAACGCCTTAGCCACCGAGCCACCGCGGCGGGTGACAGGATAGCACTCATCTCGTTCACTCTTCTTTTGCTTCATCACTAGCATCCTAATAACCGCAGTGTGTTGCTTCCATCAAACTCGGCACTCGAAGAGATGAGAGTCTAGCGGCAAGACAGTTACAATCTGCCACCTCTTGCACAAGCAGCTTAGCTGAACTCCGAGGTTGCTATCACCACCGCTCAGACAGAGTTCAGTGGAACTCCAGGTTTTGATACTTGTTTACCATTTGTATGCACTCCGAAGGCTAAACCACACTACAACCAAGGGATAGCAACCACTGAGAGCTTTTCATGTTTGAAGGAATGTTTTTGATGAACAGCGTTCACTTTCCTGATACTACTGCTTATCGATGGCTGTGCAATTAATAGTTACAATATGGCACAAAGCGTGCTGCAGCACCACAACACCGCAAAAGGCTCTGTCATTCACCACAGTGCAGGCGTCTGTCCACAATTACTTGCCTGTGTGAGAATTTTACCCTACACCGGTATGATCCCGGTATGTACCCTACACCGGCATTATCCCGGTATTGACCCTACACGGGTATGCTGTCCGGTATAATGGTTGCAGGTTCTTTTAAGCTTCTTGCGAAGCTGTCACAATTCACACTTTTCATGATGTAATACCGAACACGCCACAAAAACTAACACCGACTATCCAACTCCACCTTTGCATACCTCAGTAATTTCGCTGCTCGTAGCTGTTTTTCATCTATTACTGATGCCTCCACAGTCCCCACCTGGCAAAAAAAAAAAAAAGGACATTTAAAGAAGATTTATTTTGTAACACAAGTTAAAAGCTTGCTTTTACAACCCCTTTTTCAACTCCTGAAAAACTAAGCTATTGTACGGCCAAAACGCTGCCTGGTTCGTCTGTCTTTCTGCGGTCCCAGAGTAGGTTTCCAACTCGCATTTCGAGAGCGAAACTGATACACGACCCCTATAGCAGCTGAAGGTGCAAAGTCACTTCTTTCGTCTTCCTCCTTTCTCGGCCCTCGGAAGAACCACGGCTTTAGGCGTTATACGTTTGATTTAGAGTTGACGGGTTTTAAGACGGGCGCTGAAAGTGCCTGATATCTTAGAAGGGACCACTGATGCCGCGTGGTCTCGTGAGGGTACCAGCGAACGAGCAGCAAGCAACCGCGGCGGAACAAGCACGTCGCAGACACGGGGCGCACACCACACGCTGCGGAGGGCCCCACCAGCTTACACCTTCGGCTCATGTTGCGAAAGCAGCACCGATAAAACTTCTCACACGGGTTATTCATCGCGCACAAAGATCGAACCAGAACACTGTCCACAACCGGGTTTGTCGTCTCACGGACGCCTCGGCTTTCCCCCCCAACTCACTAAGTCATCGGCGCCGCTCTCGGTTGTCGCCACGGTGCCTTCGGTCTCGGTCGCCGACGGCGCGGCGACGTCGAGGTCCCGCTTGGTGACTTTTGGTGATGCTTCACGGCTCTCCGGCAAGCTCATGGCGTCCACACCGCTGTCCCCTTCGTCCGCTGGCATGCCCCTGGGCCGATCCGCTTCGGCGAACGTCCGGCGGTCAAAGCTCGGTCTCTCACGGATGCGATACGCTGCGGCCTGGCGACCACGAGTCCAGCAACCGGCCCCTACACGCAAACGACGCTAGGACTACGCCGCTCACGCTCTTTTTTTTCTCGCCCTCTGCCGCACATGCACGCGGACTGACCGGACACCAAGAAGTCAGAAAACGAGACAAAAGTCGATCCAAAACAAGCCAAAGCGGAGCCGGAGCTCGCCCAAGCCGCTGTGAGCAAAAACAGAAGTAAACTAATCACGAAACTCCTGCAAAAATGCTGCGAAATGACGAGTTGGCAGCTGTGCCTGGAACCAACGTTATAGTCCATTTAAAAACTATTCAATACAGGCGTGCCTTCTAGTTCACTGTAGCGTGACCGGCGTGTCATGAAACATTGAACGACATGGAGGAAAGAATGCTGAACGAGAACTTGTGCGCTGGACACAAATAATTCAGCTTCGGTTTACACTTTAGATTCTGTCTAGTTTTGTGTTCACTCATTTCGTTCGGAAGCGGAGCTCGATGTGTCAAGGCTCGGAGGTGGGCCCCCGTTACCGGCTTGACCAGTTGCCAAAATAGTCGCTCAGCGGGAAAAATCAAACCAAGAACTTGCCATTCTCAAACGTGATCGACGCATCTGCAAGTTAGTTTTCCGCATCCGCTGTTTCAGTTGCGTCGTTTATTTCACGCATCGAGCGAGCTGTTTGCGGCTGACACTTGAAAAAAGGAAAGAGAAAGATTCGCAGCAACGCGCCTCGTTACGTTAGCCGCTCAGAACTTCCGTTTCGCCAGCTGGAATGGGCGGCGTGTCAATCGAAACCTTGTCCCCGTTCAAAAGGCGGCCGTTAGCGTCGTCGCTGAGCCGCTGATTGCGTTCAAGTGGCTATCTCGCCCTTCTCAAGTGCCTCGACGAAGTGCGGGCGTTCTTAATAACGGGACACGAAGTAGATTTGGACAATCACAATGGCGGTGGAAGCAAACGCGTACGAGAGCGTAGCAACGCTCGTGGCCCGAGCGGCCGACACGTTTCGGGCGGAGTTCGGAGCGGAGCCCGAACACTACGGCTGCGCCCCGGGTCGGGTCAACCTCATTGGAGAGCATGTAGACTACTGCGATGGACTGGTCCTTCCAATGGTGAGCGCGTCCGTGCTCTATTCAATGTCCCAGTTATTCTCCCCACCGCCCGCAACCTTTCTTTAACTATTTCGCGTGAGCTGTTGTTTTAGCTGCATGATTTTCACGCACGAAGGTGAGTGAGAAGGCAAGGTTTAAGCACCACGTGTGATCAGCATATGTGCCCGCGGGGCATGCAAAGTAATCTTATCTTTTTGTTGACTAAGTGTTATCTCGTTTACACCACGCGTACACCACGCCCAGATTTACATGTAATTAAAATTTGATTGTATTGGCAGGCAGATCATTGGGAAGACATACCACAAAGCAGATGAAAAATTTTTTAAAGTTGAGCAGCTGTGGTTATTGCTGGCGTCCAATTTGAAAATACAAGAATGTAACCCGAAACTACCAATCAAGCAGTTAAACTTTTGCAGATTCTTTGCTGTAAACTCGCTGCCTCGAATTTATAACATCTGCCCACCCCCAGGCGAAAATATTTTTCCTAGCTGGATTATTTCTGAACCAGAAATTTCTTCTAGCTAGAAATAGGCAGAATTTCTAGCTGGATTGAGATTCTTTTCCGGCTGGCAGCTATTACTTCCAGCTGGAAGAAAAAAAAAACAACCTGCAAGCCGGAAATAATCGTCTCTTGCTAGACTAAGAATTTTTCAAGTCACAAGCTGTTGATTCCAGCTATAATCTATAAATCTACTCAGAAATGAAGCTGGAAATTGCGATGGCTTGCTAGAAATGCTCTTTCAATTTTGACGGGTACGGTTTTACAAGCTGCTCTCGGAAGAAAGAGAATGAGTGCACCCGTGATCCTTTTCTTGAGAATGCTGCAAGGCACGAGGTAAACCGAAGCACCGATATGTTTTTCCGTTAAGAGGATCTATTGTGCCTGATTAAGGCTGTCAATCGGCCACCTTTGGGTGCGTTGCATTGCCACAGGCCATGCCCATGCACACGGTGGTGGTCGGTTCCGCCGTCAAGGGCAGCTCAACGTGCAACGTGCACAGCCTGGGCTTTCCCGAGCCGGCAAGCTTCTTCCTGCCGTCTCAAGAGAATCCCCTCAAGCCCGGTCCTCCGTCGTGGAGCAACTACGTCCGCGGCGTGGTCGCCCACTTTCCAGGTGAGTCGAGAATAAGTCACGCACTGCCTGTTCTGCGGACCAGAGCACAGAATGATGTGCAGGTTTATTCTGCGGACCAGGCCATGGCGGTGATGTTCAGCTTTGAGCTACGGCTAAAATGGTCCCACTGGTCGGCTTTCACAACGCAGGGGTAGAGTCCCATCAGTTGTGAAGCTTTTTTTTTCCCTTGGGTGAATTTTGTATTGTTAAAGTATTGTATTAAGAGGGGACACTCGTCTTAAAACAACTTCTTCTAATTTTCTAGTAAACTTTGTGAAACTTGTCAGTCTGGCGGCTTTTTTCCCACCGCGATTTCAAGCATGCCATATTTTTTCAGTTGGTCGATTAGTTCCCAAGATAATGAGAAATAATTGGTCATTTTTGGTCAAACAATAGACAAAAAACAGTGTTGGTCATAAAACTGCAATCTTTATATTTTCCAATACTATGAGCCCAGGTGAATGCAATAAGAGAGTCGGTTTATTGATGCATCGCTTGGAACTCATCTTACAGCCTCATAAACAATGGTGGCACTCAGTGGCAAGGAACCATTTCGAATGCCCATTTCAAACACCAAAGTTTAGATGAGCTGTAAAATGAGCTCCAAGCGATCCATCAATAAACCGATTCTCTTATTGCATTCACCACGGCTCATAGTACTGATACTGAAAAATATGAAGACTACTGTTTTACGACCAACACTGTTCTGTCAATTGTTCCTCGAAAAATGGCTGATTATCTCGTGATTACTTCGGGAACTAATTGACCAACTTGAAAAAATAATGGCATATTTGAAATCGATGGGAAAAAACAGCAAGGCTGGCAAGTTTCACAAAGTCTTACTTGAAATTAGAAGAAGTTGTTTTAAGACCAGTGTGACAGTGTCTCCCCCTTAATCCAATGACACGCATTAATTTTTGTAAAGAAGAGTGGTTCGTTATCTTTCAGGTCAGTTTAGATGAATGAGCCTCAACTATAAAATGGATTAAAGGCAATCAGACGCTCGCAGAACGACCAAAGTGCCAGGTGTGTCGAAACGAGACAGAGACAGCACGCCTGCTTTGTGCTTGGATGTTCAGTTTATTAGAGTTGGCAGTAGTTTTGGTTCTGGTGTCAAGTGCCTTTGCCTTTTCGTCACCGTGCCCACCTCTTAACCAGTCCATCATTGTAGCCAACGATCCATCAAACACTGGAAAAATGCGAACACAACCATACTCTTAACCACAACATCATGTCTTAAACCGTGGGTGATGAATGTCGCACTTGGCCAAGTCTCTGTGCAGCTGGCTGCTTCTGTGGTTGAAATTTGACAAGCTTAGAGAGCCATTCAATCTAGAAGCACTGTGCGTTAGGTTATTTGTATTGATTGTAGGGTTTAATGCGCCGACGCAACGCAGGCGATGAGGCGCGCCGTAGTGGAGGGCTCCGGAATATGACCACCTGGGGATCTTTACGTGCGCTGAAATCTCGCACACGGGCGTTTTCGCTTTTCGCCTCCATCAGAAAAGCGGCCGCGGCGGCCGGGAATCGAACCCGCGACCTTGTGCTCAGCAGCGCAACGCCTTAGCCACTGAGTGTTTGGTTATCGTACTTGCGTAACATGCACACATGAATGTGAGTGTAGTGTTTCTAAGAAACCAAGCGCAAATGTTTGGGTATCTCTAATTAAAGACGCAATGAATGGCAGTTAAGTGGTCCAAACATTCACACGCAGAATGTGAAAGGTACTGTGCAGTCTAATTGGTACTCAGTGGCTTGTATGCAAGAATATATGCTACTGTTCGTATGCGTATGCGTAATGTATTGTATGCTTGTATGCGTATGCATACCAGCATACAATACATTACGCTTGGAACTCATTTTACAGCTCATTAAACTTTGGTGTTTGAAATGGCCATTCGAAATGGTTCCTTGGCAATGGTGCCACTGAATTTTAATGAGATGTGAAATTGTTTCCAAGCGATGCATAAAAAAAAAAACGATTCTCTTACAGCACTCACCAGGGTTCATAGTGTTGGAAAATGTAAAGATTACAGTTTTATGACTAATGCTGTTTTGTCTATTGTTTCTCCAAAAATGGCTAACTCATTATCCAGGGAACTAACTGACTGACTCAAAAAATAATGGCATCAGTGGGGGAAAAAGCAGCAAGACTGACAAGTTTCGCAGAGTTTT
The DNA here is from genome assembly GCA_013339765.2 of Haemaphysalis longicornis. NCBI lineage: Eukaryota > Metazoa > Arthropoda > Arachnida > Ixodida > Ixodidae > Haemaphysalis > Haemaphysalis longicornis. The sequence continues at coordinate 28,519 of JABSTR010000214.1, forward strand.
AAAATTAAAAGAATTAAAAGAAGTTGTTTTAAGAGCAGTGTCCCGGAATTTCTTTAGCAATGGAGTGTGTGATCTTTCGCATTAGTAATTTCCTGGTTTGCAAACTTGCAGGGCCCCTGACGAGTGGCTTCAACGCGGTCGTCGCGAGCTCGGTGCCTCCGGGGGCCGGTCTGTCCAGTTCGGCTGCCCTGGAAGTGGCCACGTTCAGCTTTCTCAGCGCACTGTTCCTACGAGACAAAGCTGGGTGAGATTACAGCGCGGCTCGGAGCGTTTGTAAAGTGGTTATAGTTTTAGAACATGCACAGATCATGGTACATTTTCATTTAGGGCTAACTTGGCCTGACGGGATTCCAAGGTTTGACCAAATCTTATCTGGTCTGGTAGAAGATTCATAGCCAAAAACGTGGGATCACCGACTAAAGGTTTATTAAGGGGGCAGTTGGGGTCTTTGGGGCCGAAAAACGGTCAAAAAAAGCGTTTTGGGGAAAATGGCATTTTCGGCCTAAACGGCTATTTTTCTATCAGTCTGTAAATTTCCTCATCAAAAGGCACCATATTTTGTTTTATTATATTATAATAGCATTTTAAAGTGCACTCTACAGCTCAGTTAGCGCAGAATTCGAGGGTGAAATGGCACTTTTCTTGCAATGCAAAGCTAGCATTTTGTCCTCGGATATCTCGGCACCCAGAGCAGGTACAACTATAACTCTTTTGCTTCTCATATCGAAATGTGTGGAGAATACAATGTTGGAAACAAATTTTTCAAATGGAGGCTTTGGAAAATTATTATTGTGTTCAAGTGGCAACACCTGCGATCCATTTCTGGCACAGCGCGGGAGAAGCGAAGTTCCTATGTTGTAAAACGACCAAACATAGCTGAATCAAAAAAGTTCTTCCTATGTTGTATTCTTTAGTCATTTGTCTGCCTAGCCACATGGTAATTGCCATTCTGTATGGAGTGGTTATTTTGTAACTGTGACCCAAAATAATGGCAATTAATCATTAATTAAGTCAAATATAAAAACTTACAAAAAATCTAATGGCAGATGTGAAAGCACAAAAAACTCTATAATGCAGTGCAGTTTCATTAAAATTGGTTGGTAAATAAAAAAATAGCTCTAAGAAAAAAGACATTTCGGCTTCTGTGTGGGAGCCTTGTTCATTGAAACTGAGCAAACGAGCCTTTCGTATGGAAGCTGAAATGTCTGTTTTTCTTTCTGATAAAAACCTTTCATCGGCGATGCCACATTTATAACTACGAAACCAACTTGACTCATCTCGTGCTTGAAGTTTGGGCTTTTTGAAAGGTGGAAACCAGAAAAAACGGTTTCGCCTTCCAGGCCCAAATTTCAAACGGTCGTAACTTCTGCTATGCAGACCAGATATACTAGATAGAATGATAATGTTAATCTTATTGCACTCCTTGATTTGTGCACAGTTCACTGTTACCTTAGTTGTTCAGCTGCATCCCTCCAGCAGTTTTTGTACAAAGGCTGTCAAAAAAATCAAATATAAAAATCCAGATAAATTTGAATGTAGTCGTTTCACACAAAAACAAATTTTATTTCTGCAATCACAATTAAAAACTACATATGCACCCACCCAATTTTTATCATAACTGTAAAAACAAAGTTTTTGATTAAAGACCCATGTGCCCCCCTTAACTCTCTGGAACATTTAATCCACGAGATACGCTGCCAAAACAGTGAAACGGTCTAATGTGCCCACGAGGTGTTTTGGTGTCGACGATGTTGGCTTTACCCTTCACCTGCATGTTTGCAAAGCCTTAATTGGTGAATTAAATTTTGCTTCCTTTTTTGTAAAGAGTACGTCATCCGCAAGGTGCGCAGCTTAAACTGTATTGGGTTCAATGAATCAATTTCTTCAACGCCAAGGACTTCCTACGAATACGGGTGGTGCAGTAGGGACCGGGCAGCTGGACGGGTGGCGCCACCACTCTGCGCTCCCCTCGTTAGTGGAATGAGCCGATGCATTGGACTACGCAGCCTCGCGTTGTTTCTGCGTGTTTTTTCTTCGGTGCTTTGAATGTTTTGGTGGTGTTGTGAGCGAATATGCGCGATGAAACGAAGCCTAGACAGATGTGTTGGGTTTCATAGGTTCAACAACGGCTACGTAAACTTGTCGGACGCTTCTAATGTTGGGTATGGGCTACAATGACATGAGCGCTTCTTGCAGCAATCTGCGCTTGGCTGCACCCGTTCAGGGTACGAATGAAACTATTATTAGCAGTATTCATTCCTTCTTAAAATGCAAAAACGGCTACGTAAAATTATTTGACGCTTCCAAGTTTGGGAATGGGCTACTTTGACATGAGCGCTTTTTGCAGCACTCTGCGCGATCTAAGTAGGAATAAAGCTATTAATATTAATATTCATTTCTTCCACTTTAAATTATCTTCAGCTGGTTTCAATGACTACGGTTTCCATGCCGGCCTTAACGCTGGGATACCTTGAAACGTGGGCTTTGAAGAGAAATGCACTTACGCACGCGATCAATTACCGTGTGGTTGTGGAAACGTCGTGGCAGTTTACACTTTCTGTCTGTATCCGTGAGTTTTGTGCCTTCAGTTTTGGTGAGTGACACTGTGACCACATGGGAGTCTGGGAGTTGAAGCGGAGCTCCCACGTTTGTAGTGGATTTACTGATCTGAAGAAAGTCCTTGTGGCTATCTACGCTGTGCAAGCCGCACCGCAGCAGAACGACAGAAAGCCATGCACAACGACGCTGCGCTGAACGCCACCGGCATTCCACTGACGAGCAGTTTGCCGCGGGCGGTGCTGTTTGCTGAAGCGACGGTGGTGCCATGCAACGGCCGCCCAGTGCCTATAGGGTGGAGTAGGTGGGCCTTGCTTCGCAGTTGTTGCAAGGACAGAGCAAGGAGAAGAATTACTTTAAAATATCTATGTGTTAAGATGGGACCAGTGTACAATGAAGAAAAAAATACCGTATTTTTGCGCGTATAACCCGCCCCTGCATATAATCCGCATCCTTACTTTCAGCCCGTTGGAAAAAAAAAATGCTCGCGTATTGCCTGCACGTTTGATACAGGAAAGGCTGCACCAAAGCTACTGCTCAAGCAACACATCCTGTACTATGTAGACAGAAAAAGCGTATATTTAGCAAGTACAATACACTGACTGCAAGGCAAAAGTCACAATTCGCTCAGTGTCACTGCTCTCGCTAAAGCTATGGAAAGGATTAGTCAGCGCTGCTGCGTGGGAGCTTCATGGCACGACGCGCATTGCTGTGAAGCTGCATTAAAGGAAAAACCCGCGTACTATCCGCACCGCTACTTTGACACTGAAATATTCGCATATTTGGTGCACGCTATACGCGAGAAAATACGGTAAGATTTTGAACACAACAGAAAGTGGTTGAAAAAAAGACGTGTGTGTATTTCGTGTGTTCCCATTTTTGGAACATTATCCAGTGAAGGTTCGATGGCAGGTTACGTTCAAGAAGGTGTTTAGCCTAACTATGTTGTTTATTTCTTACTTGCCATTGTCCTGTGTCGTCAAAAAAAAGGAAAAAGCTTCGTTTTAGCAATGTCTCAGGTTTCGGAATGGTGGCATCAACAAGGCTGCTTCACCAGATTTTTTTTTTTTTTGTTCCAGAGGTGATGCGGGGAATGAGGCAGCCCTGTGCTGCCAGAAGGCGGAGCACGAATTTGCTGGTGTTCCGTGCGGAATCATGGACCAGATGGCCGCCTACTGGAGCCAGCCCGGTCATGCTCTTCTCCTCGACTGCCGGCAAGTATAGGTGGTATTCGTTGAGAAGTTTAGCTGTCAGTTTCTTCGCTTGGCAACACTGGAAATGGCCACAGACATGGCCAATGCGCCACAGGCTTGGGCCACTGCGGCTGCACGCCGAACAAAAAAAAAAAAAAAAAACACCGGCGTGCGTCGTCTGCTCCGTTTCAACCCGATTCTCAACGGTGGTGTGAACATCACACTCACATTGAACTCGAGGCAATACTGTGCGTTCGTTGAGGTAGAGTTTGTTAACGTGCAACACAGTCATGTGCTTAGCACGGACAAGTACCGCCATCCCGTGGAGCCCAACGTAACGAGTGACGGCGCACTCACACGGTTGCCTGCATGCGCGTCTCGCTAGTGAATACAAGCAATATGTACCGCTATAATCAATGAGCCCTCAGAAACTCAAGCCTATTTCTAATGTTCTTCGGTGGAAAAAGCCGAGCGATTATCAGACTTCTATAGTGCTACATTGCGTTTAAGGTTCTTTACTTTTTTTCCTTTTTTTTTATCTCTTGACGCGAATTACTCTGACAGGCAGAGTGGCTTCAATTCAGCATTGGCCATTGTACTGCCATTTGTGTTGACACCGACAGTGATGGTGCCTGCATTCACTTTCCATGTTTGATGTTAGACCCGAGACTTTTGCCTTAATAAAACAAAGAGTGAAGAGATCGGAGCTATCTTTTTTACTATGTCATGTGGTGCTGCAAATTGCCTGCTGTGGACAGCACTTTGCTGTCCGGCGTACTCCATTTACTCTCAAAGGGGCAGGGACAATGTCCCACTGACTGAAATTTAGTCGGTCGTGTTTTTCTCGCTAACACTGAGGTTTTGGATCACAAAAATGAGGTGGCACAGCCTTTGTGGCTTTCGTGGAGGCTACTGTATTGTTTACGGATGGAAAAATGGCTTCAAGCTTTACGAGTCCATAATAGTAACACCGCAGCAGCTATGAATGGCCATTTTGCAAGCACGCAAGCAGAAGCCAAATATGTACACCTGTAGCTCTCTCGCACCATTCGATTAGTCTTGATGCGTTCACAATTTGAGCTTCGCGTACAAATCGCATGCGCCACATTCTTTAAAGGAGCCACGAAGACAAAAAAATTTCTCCCAACCTCCCTTGCGGGAACCCCTGTGTAGATGCAACGCATAGGGGGTTCCGTTGTTGTTTCCGTTAGGTTGATTCTCCCATCGTGTGAAACGTGCCATGAACCCCCTGCCGTGGCTATGACGCAACGTGGCTCAGCTATGACGCAACACACTCCACTTTAATCCAAGCCAAGCCAAGCCAATCGAATCCAATCCAATGCCCTCGCGAGAGAGTGTTCGCTATCAGAGAGGAGAGGGGGTAAGCGGCAGAGAGCGCAGCTCGCACGGCGAGGAGAATTGGGGAGGGGTGTGGACGGACAACGCGAGCGAATGAGATGCAGTCGCATCTAATACAGGTTTGGGTCATTCAAAGAACTGCCTTTTTCAAAAAAAGTAATACAATTTTATCGCAAACTTAAAAAAAATGATGGACATACTAAGGGCAACAGATGAAACAGCGGCACCTTCCCAGCCAGTTTCCGGCAACGTCTGTGATGTCACCGAATCTCTATGTGCAATTGGTGGCTGCTAACCCAAGCCACCACCAAGCCACATGGCTGTGCTATTGTAGTTGGGCACTTGGACGGCAGTTTCATCATATCCCTTGAATTCTAATGCGCTGTTAAGGGGGGACACTGCTCTATAAACAACTTTTTCTAATTTTCAAGTAAACTGTGTGAAACTTGTCAGTCTTGCTGATTTTCTCCCACTGATTTCAAATATGCCATTATTTCTTCAGTCAGTCAATTACTTCCCAAGCTAATAATGAGAGATACTTAGCCATTTTTGGAGGAACAATAGACAAGACAGTGTTAGCCGTAAGACTGTAATCTTTACATTTTCAAATATTATGAACCCTGGGGAATGCAATAAGAGAATCGGTTTTTGGTGAATCGCTTGGAACTCATTTTACAGCTCATTAAACTTTGGTGGCACCAGTGGCAAGGGACCATTTCGAATGCCCGTTTCAAACACCAACGTTTAGTGAGCTGTAAAGTTAGTTCCAAGCGGTGCATCAAAAAGCAGATTCTCTTATTGCATTCACCAAAGTTCATAGTAGTATGGGAAATGTAAACATTACAGTCTTACGGCTAACACTGTCTTGTCTATCGTTCCTCCAAAAATGGCTAAGTATCTCTCATTATCTTGGTAAGTGATTGACTGACTCAAAAAATAATGGCATATTTCAAATCGTCTGGGAAAAAAGCAGCCAGACTGACGAGTTTCTTAGAGTTTACTCGAAAAAAATTAAAAGACGTTTCAAGAGCAGTGTCCCCCCTTAACACACAGATCACTTTGCTTTTTTCAGTGCACCCCCTGTTTCTGATTGATTGATTGATTGATTGTAGGCTTTAACGCGCCGACGCAACGCAGGCGATGGGTGTCGTAGTGCAGGGCTCCGCATTAATTTTGACCACCTGCAGGAGGTCTTTAACGTGCACCGAAGTGTCGTACACACGGACATCTTTGCTTTTTGCCTCCATCAGAAAAGCGCCCGGCGCAGGCCAGTGTTTTCAGGGCTGGCCCATATTGCATCACTCGTGGGCCGATGTATTTTTTAACCTAAAAACATGAAAAATTTAAAAACCTTTCAAATTTGACGGCACGGTGCCATAACAGGGACATGAGTAACATGATATGAGCCAGCGCTGAACACATTTTGATGTCAGCAAGTTAATTGCATGTTGATCATTCAAGTGATGCAATCAGGCGGAGTTGGGGACCCCATTACAATCGCCCACTCATGTTTCTTGGTGGAGGCACATTTCAGCAGCAACAAGATTCTGTGACATCGCAGAGAGAACTTTGGAAAGTGTCTGGGGAACAGCCACTGCTTCATCTGTCTTTCTTGATACCTCGGTCGTTTGTTCGAAGTTTGTGATAAAATTGGTGTCACTGTTATCGGGAAAAAGCAGCCTTTTAACCCCTTGAGGGCTTATGATGACCTGTGGTTGTCGTAGGTCTTTCGCAATGTTCCAAGGGGCTTTTGATCAGCCCAACTTGTCAGATGGTGCTTTTCTATGCGAAGCATAGATAGCAGCACAGGTTTCATTATTTGAGACCCGCCGCGGTGGCTCAGTGGCTAAGGCGTTGCGCTGCTGAGCACGAGGTCGCGGGTTCGATTCCCGGCCGCGGCGGCCGCTTTCTGATGGAGGCGAAAGCAAAAACGCCCGTGTGTACGAGATTTCGGCGCACGATAAAGATCCCCAGGTGGGCATAATTAATCCGGAGCCCTCCACTTCGGCGCGCCTCATCGCCTGCGTTGCGTCGGCGCGTTAAACCCTACAATCAATCAATCAATTATTAAATGAGAGTTTGCACACTAGATGGCGGAATGCATGCCTTGTGTTTCCCACGTGTTATAAGGAAACATGACCCTATCTGTGCTGGGTTCTCGTGCGGCTTCCTCGTGCAAGCAGTAGTGATGAGGATGTCGGTGTCGTGTTTGATTCAGGCAAAGAAGATAGTGGCGATGGTTTTACGGAGAGGGACACTGAATTAATTGCAGAATACTCCTCTCCTCAAATGCCTTAGGTGTGGGGTATTACACCTGGAGTGAGGAATGACCAATAAAACGTAATTATGTGCCGTAAACCATTTTTGCGAAGATTTTTGTTTTAAAGATGTTACTGAAGCATTTCATGGCTTAAGAAAATTTGGCAATATTAGTACATGATTGTGTTTCTTTATATGAGCCCTTAAGGAGTTAATGAAGCAAACATACTTTGTCTTAATGTAGCCTTTAAAGTGCTCAGTAAAGCAGCCTGCCCATTCAGTCTGTGGTCCTGCCTGTGCCTGTTGTACAGGTCACTCACCTGGGAACACGTTCCCCTGAAGCTGTCGTCGGCAGTGATCCTGGTGACTGACTCTCGGGTGAAGCACGCCCTCACTGGCGGCGAATACGCCCAGCGCCGTGAGAGCTGCCAGGCTGCCAGCGCCGCTCTGGGGAAGAGCTTACGAGACGCCTCGCTCGACGACCTCGAAGGTGTGTTGTGTAGCCAGGCCACCTCTGTGTCGAGCCTCGTGAAATTACAAAGCTTGAGGGTTGGTCACAGTTGAGGCGTTTCACAGGGGAACGTCCTTTTGCCCATGCTTTTCATGTAGTCCACTGAACTGTAGTGGCGCTGTTCTTTTTTGTTTCGCTCTGAAAACTGGACAGTGTGTGTGCAGTTTAGCTGTAGATCTGTTTAGGCCACCAGTGGGTCGACACGCAATGGTGTTGTTTCCCACTTGTTGTGTAGGAAACTTTCTGCTGTTGTTCCATTGACCAATGAGGTGGTTTGCATTTCAAAATCGGGGCAGTTGATCATTTTTGTGTGGTATGAAAGTATAATGTGTCACAAGAAGACTTCACAGCTGCCGCCGCCACTTGCTTCACACGACATGGCAATGGAGCAATGGTTGTTTTTTTTTTTTTGTCTAGCATTTGTTCTTGCTACAGGCAAGGTTCAGGGAGGGAAAAAAAGAAAATTAAATGTTTCTGACAACACTAGAATCGTGTGACCACACCACGTTTTTCTGTGAACCTTTTTCAACGCTCTCTTCCCTGCCGGTGCTTGAAAATGCTTGTAAACCCCAAGAGAATGGGTTCCGCGGAGGCTTCACGCATGATAAATTTTCCCTGCACAGCAAAGTTTGCTTCCATTACTCACGCTTTGCCCAGAAACGCGCGAGCTCTGTTTCACAGTGCATGTATTTTTAATTCACCTAATTACCCCCATGAGAAAGCATTGGCGACGGGAAAAAAAACGATGCTTGCTTTTGATAGTGCATGAATGGGAATGAAAAATGGCGATTGGGTGGGGTTCCCTGGGATAGCGCTTTCCATCACTTCAAGCTGTGGCGGGTATTATCAAATTTTTATCATTTTGAGTGGGGGCAAAATGAACTATTGCACACTGCACGTCAAAGGCTACACCCAGCTGCATGGGTGAATAATTATTTGTTACACACCAATAATTACACAGGTGTAAGCTCGCATTATGAAGGGCTGCACTGTAGCAAAGCATCCCTTGGAGTATTTTCTCATTACAGCTCCTGCAGGCTGCCCTATAGCCACCTCTTAGGCTGTCTTGGGACGAATGCCAATGCACGCAAAAGAGGAGTTTTACAGAGATTAGCGACATTTAATCAGAAGTTATCCAAAAAAAAAAACTCATAACGAAAAACTTGTTAGCTGCCGAAAACTGCACACTGTAGCAGATATCCTCCTCTCCAAGTGCCTATGAACCAGCACTGCTGAGCAAGGCCACGGGGTGTGCCTTTGTCAGAAGCATTCATGACCATCCTCACAAAAACTTTACCATCCCTTCGTAAAGAAAGTTGAGAGAAGCGTAAAAACTTCATCCAATTCAACGAGATCATCAAATCTTCACAGACTCAAATCAGAAATGAAAAACGAACCCACGCGACAATTTTTTGCGCATGAAGCTAACGCACCTATGAACGATGTAAATGTACACAGATACATGGTTTCTGTTGTACTCCTTCTTAACGATCGATGCACGTATTTGCATTATCTAGAACTGTTCCTTTTTTGTGATGTTTAATACAACCACTTTGGCACACGGGAAGCCCAGTGTCACATATTTATTTATTTATATACCTTAAAAGCCCAGAGGGCATTACTTAAGGGGGGATACATAAACCGGGTACAACAGTGTCAACTATACATTTGGTGAGGGAACTGTCACAAAGTGGTGAGTCAACAACAGCATGCAACAAACTTGAAAAGAAGCGAGCACACATTGTCAACACGCGTAACGCACTTTACACAAAAAGAGTCGCTACATGTCTTCACGGGCTTCTAAACAAGACAATAAAGCAGATTTGAAACGCGATGGATCAGTGAGAGAGACTATGGCTGAGGGTAGGGCATTCCATTCGTTTATACACAAAGAAAGAGGTGAAAACTGGTATTTTTTAGTGCGCGAAAATATTGGTTTAATCTGGTGAATATGCACCATGTGTCCAGAGATCTTATCGGAGGTTTTCCGGTCGACCGACCGGTCTATGGGGAAATGCGTGTTTTTTGACAGGACGCCATCTGCCCAACTGAGCAAGCTTTCACTTTGAAGGGCTACACGAATTATCTTGAATGCTGTTGACAAACAAAAGTAGGCTGTGGCGACTTTTTGGGATGATGGGTTTCTCTTTTGGACGAAAGCGCCGTTGTTCATCACGCCTGTGTAGCTGAGAGAAATGGGTGAAACTTCACCGATAACATTGATATTGATCAGTAATTATAACAAAGCAACAACGATACTAGTCTGCTTCTCCACCAGGTACAGGCATAAGTCCAGGCGAATCGTAGTCCGGCCTGTCCCCCTCTTGGCGCTGCTTTGCAGGCTGCCGGGAGCGACTGACATCGGAGCAGGTCCGGCGGGCGAAGCACGTCATATCCGAGATCCGCCGGACCAAGGAGGCAGCCGAGCACCTCCGGAAGGGGGACCTTCACCAACTGGGGCAGCTGATGAACGCAAGCCACGCGTCTCTGAGGTACGCACTCCCGTTTGCAGGGTGACGATCCACCAGACTTTTTCTTCATTTTCATCCTAGATGTGCTCTTGACAGGCAACGCTTTGTACATTACAAGCATCGTTATCGTCATCATCGTCAGCCAGTCTACGCCCACTGCAGGGCAAAGGGCTCTCCCAAGGATCTCCAGTTATCCCGGTCCTGTGCGTGCTCCCTGCGACTAATTTATCCCCGCAAACTTCCTGATCTCATCTGCCAATCTAACTTTCTGCCGCCCCCTGCCACGCTTGCCTTCTCTAGGGATCCACTCTGTTACCCTCAATGACCAATGGTTATCTTGCATTCGCAATACATGCCCTGCCCATCTACAAGCACGCACAAAACATTCACTAGGCAGCCAGTTTATTTTTGTCTTTTTTCGCACCGCCGGTGTTGAGAGTACCAAGTTACCTCGTAATCGTAGTGCGAGTGACAGAGAGCGAAAACAAGGGAACAAGTGAAAAATTATAAATATCTTGCACTTCAAACATAAAGTTTTACTCGTAAATAATTGTTTTTGTTAACGGCTTGCAGAAACTGAGCCCGGGGTATGACCGTTCGTGTTTCAAAGGCCTTTGAGCCCTCAAAGAAGTCAGTTGTCGTGCTCCTTTGACTCAAATGCCATTGAACCAAACGCCGTTGAAAAACGTCGTGTAGCAGCTCAAAGGTGTCATTTGAGTCAAATGACATTCGACTCGAATGCCTTCGAAACGCTCCTGTAGCACGGGTATTAGATTTACTTCCAGCCAGCTTTTGCCAGTCCACCTAGGAGAAAAAAAAAAACCGCTCTTAAGCAGGTGGTGGGTAAATAATTGTCTAGCTAGACGGTCCCTAAGATCAGATTTTTTCTAGTTAGAAGCTGTCGATTCCAGCTAGAATCTATAAATCTGTTGTAGTCAGAAATGAAGCCACATCTTTCAGAAATTTATGATTTGTGGCTTGATTAGAAATGCCCTTAATAGAGTTTCATACTGCATATTTGGGTAGGCGTAGTAAATGTGCGAGAGCAGAAGGCTGCATTCGTTTATCGTGCACAAGCAACCTGCTGTGGCAGTTGCAGCCATTGCAGCTAGCGACGTTCCTCGCATCCTTGGCTTGGTTAGCCACATGGCTTCTTTTTCGTATTGAAGCCAAAAGGGGTAACATTGTACTTTCTCTTCCATGAAGCTTCTAAATAATCGCCTGGAGCAAATCAATCTTTGTATGGAGCTTTCAGACGTCGTTTTTCGAATAACTGAGAACAGTCCGTGGTGCTTGAAGGTTAATTTTCTGTAATAGTGCTGCATTTTTGCAGCCAAAGCCAACTTTTCAGCTAGAGCCATGCCAAGGACAAGTGGAACGTGCCTGCCCGGTACATGACGGCAGCTCGCCGAAGCGCGGCTCCCCTAGACGGGAAATGGCTAGCCACTAAGAATTTCCCTAGTTAGAAGCTGTCGATAGCTAGAATCTATAATCTAGTAGAAATGAAGCCGCAAATTATGATTTCTTGATAGAAATGCTCTTTCCTATTTCCTGGGGCTTGTTCGAGTAATTAGGCAAGCAGCGTCTTTTCGTGCAGGAAAGCAGCATCTCCTCTTCGGAGAACCTTAGCTGTGCTGAACGCTATCGTGTGTTTGAAATGCCGGCTTCCGCAAACGCACCTGTTCTCTCTCTCCAGGGACGACTTTGAGGTGTCCTGCCCCGAACTGGATGAACTGACTCGACTGTGCCTGGAGGCGGGGGCATACGGTTCGCGGCTGACTGGTGCCGGGTTTGGGGGCTGCACGGTGACCCTGGTGGAAGAGCGCCACCTGCCGGCCGTCATGGAGAGCATTCAGGTAGCGCAATCCCAAAGGAATCTTGGTCTCCCTCTAAGTGTAATAAAGGGGCCACAGAGCGAAAAAAAAAAAAAAAAAATCCTGGGCCATCTCTACTAAGGCGAAACCTGGGAAGGGGTGAAGCATGCAGTGTAAGAGTGTATTGTTGGTGCCTTGGCATTGGGGGGCAGTGGTGTACAGCGTTGCCGTATAAGTCCCCTTTTATTTGAAGCCCGAAGCCTTCCAGGGCGAAGCGTTGGAAAACGAGTGTTGTCCTCTTAGTACACATTTTTGGCCAAGGAGATGAGACGTTCTAGCGCGAGGTGTTAGAAAAACGAGTATCCCGGTGTTTCAGTGCCGTGACTACGCGAGACAGAGAAAACCCAAGCCCCTAAGGGTTTGGCTCATTGGAAAGACTGTTTCGCCCCGATAACAACAGTAGCACTATTGCCGCAAAGTTAGAACAAATAACGGAGACATTCAGGAAAACGGGTGAACCAGTGGCGATTCCCCAGCTGCCTTTCGACAGTGTCTCTACGACGTCGCGGAACCTTGTTTCTGGTGATGGTGGCTGCATACCTAGACCACTGGGCGATTGTGGTGGAGCCTCTAAATATTTCTTGCTCTCTTTTCCATTAAGAAACGTCTTTCGTATGCCCTTCGTGGGACCGAGTGGGTTGCCAAAGGCCCACTCTATCAAGTTGATGAACAAGGTTGTTTTCTGTCCCCATGGTCCCTTGAAGTGCAATACCAAAGAGGGTATCCCATCACTGCGCGTGTGTGTGTGAAGTCTTTGGTGCAAACACTTATGCGAATTCCTTGTGTCTGTCGTTCTTTAAACTTGTGAATGCACTTTTTATCCCCCGTTTTTGCAGAAAAACTACAAGGGCCAGGCTCGCTTCTACGTCTGCCAGCCCTCCGGCGGTGCGACGTTTGGCTCGTGCGAAAGTCTAAAGCATCTGTGATACTTCAAAGATCTGGAGATGGCCCGTCACTGAATGGCTTTTATGCGACCAGTCCAGGTTTTCAATGCCTGCACTATAACCTGCATTTGAGGGCAAATGAAATAAGCTGGGATGGCGAGTGCAAGTAGAGAGTTCCCAAAACGCAGACACGTTTTTATCTTCGTGCGTTGCTTGTAATTTTCTGTTGCTGCCGCTGTTTATTTCAGCCAGGGCGAATAAAAACATTCGAGCCCAGTGCTTGCTAGTCAGAGCCAGCCCCCTTGTTTGCAAGTGTCAGTGTGGATGCACTTTGTTTTGAAATTGTCACTCTGTAGGCATTCTGTGTAGGCAGCAAGCGGCTCCTTGTGGTGCATAACCTCCCCTTTCTCACTCGACCAAGCCAGACGTCATTGCATCCTGATTCCATGCGTGTTGTGAAAGCTCTTATAAGAACTACACTCGGTGCAAGTGCTGTACTGTGGGTGCTTCCTGAAACAGCTCCACTGCAGACTTTGAAAGGAAGTGATGCCATCTTTGTCATGCCAAAGTCGAATAAAGGTATTTTCTTGTGAATCTTTGAGATTAAAACATTGCTCTGTTCATGTTCTGAGGGAAGCCAGTGCAACATGGCCGCCTTGCCACTACACCTGCTGGGGGAAAATTAGTACCGGTAACGTACGCCACCTTGCTCAGCGATTTGTCTGTACCAAGTTCTCTCTTCATTGTACTTCTTAATTTTCATGTCTTTTACCTTTTTTGCTTCTGTCTCTAGTCATCCACTGCTAATCCATTCTAATATTTAAATATCTCTTTTCCCCCAAAACCTGTACAGTTTCTTTTGGTAAAGCACCCATTTCCTGGGCAATCCTTTTGAGTGGGTGTGAGCCATCTTTCTGGTACCCACCACCACTACCAAATACGGTATAGCCGAAAATGCTGAAAATTGCAGATGCAGCTCTTGTCAGGGCTTGTTTGTGGGCTAGTTGGTATGTGGTAATTTTGAAAACCCTGTGCTGATGACTTTACAAGAACAAAGGCTAGAGAAACAACGCACACACAAAAGCACACTAGCAACTATTCGCCAAGCATTTTGGAAAATGGTGAAAGAACACAAAGAACATCAAATACAAAAAATAAAGAACACATTGTACCATGGTTTGGGTTCGCTTGCATGCATTGTGTGTTTCTTCTCAAGCCTTGGTTCCTGCAAGCTTGCCCAGTTATCGTCGGTGTCGAGGTAGCCATTTTGGTTCAAAATCCACTTCGTGAAATGAAAGGCGCAGTTCAGATTACCGTGAACTGGATGAAGCTGTCGAGCACTCAGTTGAAATTACAGCGCAGCATTCACACACCAAAGCAACACCTTGACAAAAGACGCGTGAAACTTGCATGTGTGTGGTTATCTCTGATGCAACTGCGTTGTTTGGCAATCCAGGCCAGAATGAGAACCGGGTCTGTGCCACTCAGAATAGCATCACAGAAGCTAACTGCCATTTGAGCTGGGGCAGGTTAATTCTACGTTCTGTCCCCAACTATGCACAGTCTTTGTCAAAATTTACTAGGCCACACCAAGGGTTTCTGGGCTTCAAAGAAGTCAAAGCAATTTTAACTCAACTATTTCTCTGCCGCACAGCTGCCAGTATACTATTTGGTGCGGTAGTTTTCAATGCCTTGTTGGAGAGTATCTCGCATGCATGCGACAGCTTGTCGGACTGCTATTGGAATTTTTTGAGAAATACCTAAAATTGCCACTTTCCCTGGTCAAGGCATAGAAAATTTTGATCAAATGGCTGTACATGCCAGGTGTACATGCCAGGTACTTCTTGTACACACTCAGCACATTTACTGCTTCTTTCTTTTTTTGAGAAAATGATAAAAACACCCCGCTGTGCAGCCTCAGTAAACTAGGCGTAGAATTGCAGGCCTTGCAGCGAAAACTTTTTTTTGCTATAAAATGTACCCTTAGCTCAATTCTACGCATTGTTTTCGTAATTACGGGTGGTTTGGTATGCTTTAGGTCAGTTTATGCACGGGCCAGAGTGTATCAAGGACATTCATGAATACTGTATTGTACCTGAAATTCCGGATGTGTAACCATTTTTGAACAAAACATCGCTCTCTAACCCAATTGCTTCGTGTTTATCCGATGGTCATGACGCAGCACGACATTGCTGCGAAAATTCGTTCGATGCACTTGCCATATTTTCGCGATTCTCGGCAGCCCCTGAAAATCTGAGAACACCCTCCCCTAATTTCCGCAAAAAAGTTAGGCAAGAAGTGTGCGTGCGAATCTAAGCACCCCCTTTTCTACGAGGAAGCACGCGTTGCCCAGGCCGTCGAGCATGCTTGCTCGCTCTGTTGAGGCGACATAGGTATAGGCTTCTCACGCGTGTCCACACTGTAGGCGGGGCCAAATTACCACTGTGGCCAAGTCATCTAAGTGTTCAATTACACACCACTTCAACAGAGCAGAAGACGACCTGCTGTGGGATACCGAGAGCAGCAGCTGAAGCGGTATGAAAAACTGGAGTGGTAGCGAGAGTGAGTATCAGATGTATGCAGTAGGTTCACTGTCTGTAACCATCTCTGTTTCAAATGCTTGCCCAATAAAATGTTGTTCCTTCCTTGCACCAGTCTCGTTGAGAGGCTGCTGCGAATAAAGGGGAGGGGGGGCCTCGTATCGAGCTCCCAGGATAGCCCACAGAGATATCCCCATCAACACTGGAGTCAGCCAGCCTCCTTTCCCGTGAAGGGGGGTAGGTTTGGGTGTGGGGGAAGTTGGTGTTCTGTCACGTCCAGAAGTGCAGCTGCAGCCCTGCAGTTAGACGCTTGTCCCGGAAATATGGAATGGAGGGGGGGGAGAGAGAGACTGTGGCGCTAAGACCTCTTCCGTACTATCCAGCTGGTCAATGAGGGCTGCTACCACACCCGCCAGTTAGGAGGAGGGTCGAGGAGACTCTGGGCAGCGGGCAGGAGAAAAGGATGGCTGCCCTGTCTCACTCCTCTCCTGAGGGCAGTTGGGACAGGATTCAAATAACGGAGGTTTTGTCCAAGGCATTTCGTTCAAGATTTCCCGCAAGGGTTTACTTCGCAGTGCTCGCGCGCCCCTAGGGAAGTGCTTGAAACTGCGAGTGCCAGCGGGTTGGTAGTTCTGTTTGAGGGTCTTCTTGTGAAATATTTACTTGCTTTCGAAGAACTTCCCGCACAAACCTGTGAAAGACAACAGATACCCACACTTGAAAAAAGTCGTAAAATTCAAATTTCTGCCACTTTTTTCAAGCTTACTATCGTGAAAACCGCTTACGACAAGACCAACGAGCGTTCCTAACTAAATGAACGCGGGCGCTGAACGGTTAATTTTTCACGTATATTTTGCCTCGAACCAATGTACCTGAAGTTTTCTTTGCGCTAAACAGCGTAGAGATGTATTGACACGTACCATAATTCATGCGGTTCACGAGTTTCGAACGCTTAGACTATATAAACGTTCTTGGCTTTCGAACAGCCTCTGGGTTATGGTGCATTCTCACGACAGCCGCTACGAAGGAACGCCGCGTGGCTCGACTTGGGCCTGCGAGCTATTCTGTAAATAAATAAATGAAGATGCCTCGTCCGCCACGGGCGGGAAAGGCCAAGGGATCACCATGCCCGGCTAGTAATGTTGCGGGCCAGCCGATTGCCCATGATCTCTGAGCGACCGAGACATGGCAGAGGAGCGAGAGAGCTTCAGAGTAGTCGTCACGCAGATCTTCGGATAAGTCAGTTGTCGCGAAGAGCTCCAATCGCCGCCATGGAGCCAGAGCAAATGCGATGGCGGGGGGAAGGGGCTAGGAAAGTTCTTTAGTTGCGTGAACAATCGCCGCCAGTTGGAGAGGCAAGAGTGAAGTAGGATAGGAGTAAGGGCGTGCCATGGAGGTGATTGGAATATCAGTGGGGCCAGACATAAAGATGCAAGCAGTAGAGCCACAAGCAGGGTAATAATACGCCGCGCCAACATAGCATTTGACAGCGTCTGGAGGGAGGGGGGCGAGGTAGTGGGCGGGAGCTTGCCGTCTGCCTTCGTGAAGCTGCGGAGTCATGTTGAAGGGAATGGTGGCACAGCGGAGGCTACTGGGAACGAGCCGTTGGGGGTGTGCAGGGGAAAGTCAATGAGCCAGATGCCCGCCCACTGAAGCAGCCAACGGCCCTGCACAGAGCCAGACAGACGGCCCAGCTGTCGATCCCCGTGGAGGCACAAAAGATGGGGAAGAGGGAGAGAGAGACCTGTGGCATATAGTTTACCCATAGAGGCACGTTTTTGGAGATGCAGGGGAGCTTTGTAAAGTGTGTCGACGGCAGATTGAACACTTCGCGTGCGGTATGAGAGAAAGTATGAGATTTTGTTCAGGGCAAAGGCTGTTTACTAGTTGACTGGCTCTGCATTCACCGAGGCCCCCATGCCGCTTTACTACTCGTCGGACCAAGTGAGTAACTTGGTAGCATGTAGTGATCGTGGACTTTTAAGTCTTGGAGGGGAAGGCCCAGTACCCGGAAGGATGAAGCATGGCAAATGGGAGTACCATTGAAAGTAAGGGACAAGAAGTGGGTTGACAGATCGCGTTCATATTTAGTCGTGGAAAGCAGCAGCAGCTCCGATTTCTCTGGAACTGCTTGCAGACCTGAGCAGGCAACGAATCGAGAAATGAGGTCAAGGCGACCCATAAGCGCACCAGAGGGTAATGTCATCAACATATAGAAGCAACTGAAGGTTGGGAATCGCGGACAAGGCTCTGGCAAGGAGGCGCAAGGCCGAGGTTGAAGAGGGTAGGTGATAGTACAGCACCCTGAGGGGTGCTGCAGGTAAGGGTGATGAAGGGGATAGGGTAAGACGGAAACGAGCCTGTCGAGGTGGAGGAACAAACGAACACAAGAGTAGAGATGGAAGCCACAAAGGGGCAAAAGGATAGCATCGTGAAGGAGGGTATCAAAAGCCTTGCGTACATGCACCGTCACGAGAGCATGAACTTGATGCCCTTAGGACTGAAAATTTTGCTGAAAGAGAGAGAGTTCTTGAGTAGACGTATGGCGGTGCAAACCTATCTTATTGTGGGGAAGGAAGTTTGTACTGTCGAGAAGGTTTGCGATGCGTTCCATCGTCTTCCCAACACAAGAGGGGAGAGAAGAAATGGAGCAAAGGTTTAAGGGAGGTGGCGGGCTTACTGGATTTGGGGATGGGTTTGGGGAGGGGAGATGGTTGAAGAAATCTATTCCTCAGGCAGCATGCCTGTGCTCCAGTTTTCATCGATTTGGGAGAGAAGGAATTTGAGTCAGGGAGGTTCTTTGAATGGGAGATCTGGTCCACACCCAGAGTGGTGCCAGCGTTATTTTGGCCCAGAGCACGTTCCAGCTCGGGTAATGTGAAGGTGCGACCGAGATCACTGTTGGGAGGCCCTGCGCACTCGGGGTAGAGAGAAGGGAGTGGTGGCAGAGTATACAGATCGGTCACCTCTCGGATAAGAGTGTCGGCACCTTGCAGCGATAGGTGCTTTCGGAGGGTGGGAAGAAAAGCCGGTTGAGGGCCAAGAAGGGAGTAAGGAGAAATCAAGGGGATTTAGTGTGGATTGAATAGTTGATGGAATCGCATACGAGATTCCAATTCGTTGAACCAATGAACCAAGGCTGGAGCAGTGAATTAGTATGCTGCTGTGCAGTTGCCTCAGCCGTGCATTGTGGGTTCAATTGCGTATGAGACTAGGAAGGAGTTTGCGGAGTCTCCACATACGCTTAAGGTGTGGATCGAGGTTGTCCAACGGCGGGTCGGTTGCAGTAGTAATGGTGGTTTCAGACTGCGTCTTCATTGAATGTATCCCCAAGCCATAGTTGGCAGTTTGTTCTTGGGCTCACATGCAGCAAAAGCTGTCCCACTTAGTATGGGTGATGGCACGTTTCTTCGGTTTTTGTGTGCGAGCACGAGTGCAATTTCAATGATGTGGTGGTCGGACAGAAGGGTATCCGGAAGGACTCGCCAGGTTGCCGGTGGATTCGGTGTGCGAGGTACACAATGGGTAGAATCTGCCTTACTACAGCAGATTCCCGGGGCGCGAGTGTGGTGTGGTGTTGGGTGCTTCTGTTTTGACAGGATTAGTTCTCAAATTTGCAGGATCGCTGCAGACGCAGCTAGCTTTAAAATGAACCAAATGTATTTTATGTTTAGTGGTCTCTGGAATATGCATAGCACTGCTTGAAAAAAAAAAAAGGAAAAAAAAAACAGAATTAAGGAATAGTGCTATTCAGACAGGTATGCAAGAGCTTTGAACGGTTGCCTTTAGAAGATTGCAACATGCATTTGCAATACAATTTGGACAGCTAGAGGCTACACACACCTAGGAGGTGGGGGGCTGATAAGAGGGCAATCACAGGTGACATGTCAACACTTTGTTCCTGCATAAACTGGTCAAGGTAGCAATGGCCTCTACTCATTTTTCATTAGGCAAGGCTACAAACATTGCACCTGTGCAAACAGCACCTGGCCAATGTTTTTCTCACTTAATCAGAAAAATACGAGATAAACACCATTGTTCAAGCTTATTTGCCTCGGCTAGCGACTTCCATGATTTTATCAATGGCAACATGCCAGATTGCGAATGTGCTGCAGCCACCACTGAAAATGTCAATGGTAGCCATGCCATGAAGCTGTCCCTCAGTTCTTCCCCAATAGCAGCTGGGGAATACAAGTGCTTACCACATAGTTGATTTGGTTGATTACCACATAGTTATGCTTAGCAGGGCACGAACTTCCATTTTGAAGCGCTTCTCCTTCCTCAAATTTCAGTTCAGGCCGACCCAAGTGCCCGAAACGTGCTTGGCCACTTCAGATATGCAAACTTTGTGCACTGATAGAGCAGAAAATTTGTTTAGGCTGGACCATTCAACTTGCAGCCCAACTGTAAAACACCCTCCCATACAAACAGAAGCTTGTGGTGCCACCATTTTGGTCCAGGGAACTACGTGCAGCAATTCCAGCAGGTGTTTTGCACCTGGTGTGCCCATTGCAAAGCTCTGGTGGTTCATCGTAGAGCTTTGCACAACAAAACGACTCAACTGCGACTTCCAGAAAATTAGCTAGGGGTGCAAAGTTTTTCTAAAGTTTCTTTGCAGGGCAGGGTTGTTTAAAGATACGATAAAGACACTACAGCATAGCCAGCAGATAATGCAGTTAATGTGTCATTCAGTTTCCAAGTCGCAGCAGACTGGTCACTTCCCCTTACTCATTGATGAACTGCTAAAGCAAGCTTGTTTGGCCTAGCGTGTAGCGTCGCAGCTTTCAACACCTGTGTACTAGGCTTAAGCCTCAACTGTTCTACCTTTTATTTCTGGGATCTTTTTTTTTTCGGACCACCACCAGCAGCAGCCTATCTGCGCCCACTGCAGGGCACAGGCCTCCACCATTAATCTCCAATTATCCCAGTCCTGTGCCTTCACCCTTTTTGTTTACCCTTGTGAAGGGCCCCTGACCCTTGTCCATCTGGCGGGGCCCCCGGCCATCATGCCATGTCGCACCATTGCCAGGGGTGAAAGAGTATGGCGGCATGTCCAGCCAGAGGCGGTTGCGAGTTGAGCGTCCACCGTGGCTGTGGGAGGCACCATGTGCATTCGTGTGCCTTGGTGGCGCCGATCACCCACCAGTAAAACACGTACAGGCGACTCCTCGGCCTGGCGTTCGGACCTTGTGTGGGACTACAACGCTTGGGAAGTTCACCCGGCTTGCACGGGAAATCGCCCCTATGGAAAGGGGCGGCTGCAGAAACGCAGGATCTTTTTTGGGGGGGAGGGGAATGCTTAAATTGATTCTACGCATTTTCATAAATAGTGGTGGTTTAGCATCTTTCAGGTCTGCATAGGTGTTGGGAGAAGAATATCGCAGTGTACAACTCAAACTCAAGTTCTGCTTCCAATCTGTTCTTGCATTCAATAAATTTCGTTCAAGTACTCCTTCACGCAAAGTGCCTGTCCTGTACTGACATGGGAATATCACAACGTGGTCTATTCATCACCACAGAGCTTTGCTTGACAGCAAAGGTCACTGCCACAAAACTACAGCTTCCCGTATGCTATTACGCAACATAATTGCACTTCCATTTTCTAATCGTCTAATGGCCATATGGAACAGGCACATACAGTGGACGGAAAAATCGCATATGCGTGGCTAGTACGTTACAAGCGCTCGTGTACAAATCGCGATCTAATACTTAGCGCGTACAGTGAAGTTCAAAAACGCTCAAATTGGCTGATCAAGCTTTCTTGATGCAGCTTTTCCCGAACTGCCACATAAGGCTGCGGATTAATGCCCACAAAATGAGACGATTTTTCATTGCAAACACTACAAGCTCTACATGCAATCTATGAAGGAATTTCAAGAGATTACTTTGGTCTGCATCAGCCAATTTCAAAGCCCATCAATTAGGTCAGCAACACCAGACTTATCACAGCACAAGCAGAGCGCGGGGAAAGTAACTGGAAAGTTGCCTCTGATTTGAAGTTTGCGCTACAACTGGCATGGGTAAAACTAGCACAAGCACTATTCGACCTTCCCAACGGAGTAAAGCGGCGTTTGTATTCGTGTGACCGCCTACCAGCTGCGTCCAAAAAGAGAGCAAGAAGACAGCGGCAGCAGGAGGGGCCACAGTATGAATGCCTTTTAATGAGCGTCACAGGCCGAAGTGTACACAATCCCAGGGTCATCGAAGGAGAGAGCGAGAGAGACGACGACAACTGTCAGAGAGAACACCTCCGCAACACACGGGCGCTTCCTTCCTCCTCCTCCTCCTCACATGCCGTTGATGGCCAGGATCTGGATCTCAAACTGCAGGTCCGCATTCGGGGGAATCGTGCGGGGGGGAGAGAGAGTCAAGGGGCCACAAACCACTGCGCTGCGTGCAGAAAACCACCCTGCACAAACACTGCACCCAGAATAGAAAATGCAGCTGCTTTCTGTTTCATCTCTTTCTAATATCTCGCTCTACAACGTGCCTCTTTAACAGCAAGAGAAGCCTTTCTTGCTATGACACTTAACTAATCCTCTCGGCGCCCGCGTATCCTACCGACAAAAAAATCAACAAATTAAACTAGTCCCACAGTTCTTATAACAAGCGACTGCACCAAAGAATGCATTGTCACCTTCCAGCAACGAAATGGCCTGGGGGAAAAATCAGCTCAGGCTATATAGCAACGGCTTCCAGAGAAAGCTAACCAAGCACAGTAGTACCGTGCTAACCAAGCACGGTACTAACCAATCAACGGCTTCCAGAGAAAGCTAACCAAGCACGAAAGCTAACCAAACATGCACTTTGGCTTCAACACAGTCAAACCTCGTTACAACGAACACTTCATCAGCGAATTATCAGCTAGAGCAAACTTTGGTTGGCCACACTTCATTTCAGTGACACTAATTCTTACAGACACCGCGATAGCTGCGCACAAATATCGGCAATAACGAAGAAATATTTGGTTTGCATTAGGCTTGAAACTTGAAAGGACAGCATAAAAAAAAAAAATGTAGAGAATAGCACAACACTCAAGTGTTTAAAACTACGCAAGTAGAGAAGGCCCTTTTGTGCGTGCACACTGCGGGAAAACGCCATCCTACTGTGCTGCGAAAAGCCACCAGATAAATATCCGAACGTGGGCCTGTTTTCCGAAACAAACTGTGTTCCCTTATACCCGATACTACTTCACTAAAACGAGGTTTGACTGCAGCGCAAACAGTGCTCGGGCATAAGGTGAAAGTTCTTACAAGATCCCCCCCCCCAAAAGCAAACACCCGCAAAGTGAGACAGTTGATGGAAAAGGATATCCCCAGGCAGGGAAGCCCTGCGCGCCGTAGGCCTTGAGGCCGCAGATGGTGAGGCGCGAGAGCTCGTGCTTCTGCATGGAGAGGCAGCCCTCGTCCCAGCCACGGATCACCTCGCCGACGCCCACGCGGAACGAGAAGGGCTGCTGGCCAGGGTCGCGGGTGCTGTGGCGCCACCGGACGGAGGGAGAGCAGGGGGGAGAGAGTACAGACACCACACGGGCATCCCCCGCCTCTCGGGGGAAACAGCGCACCGCAGCACAGAGAATCGGCCACACCAACGGGCAGAAGGGCACACCAAACCTCCCACAATACACCCCCATAGCTCCACTTACATGGGCGTCTTCCTCTTGACGATTGGACTACAAGACGAAGAAAAAACTCGAAACCATCAGCGCAGGACGAGTGCCCCAAGATCTACTCATTTGTTACCACTCCCAACATCTTCATCAACTGATGGGCTCGAGTAAACTAGAAATAGCGCCGGCATTTAATTTTTTTCAAAGTAAAGAAGCTTTGCCTAAAAGTGTTATGAACTGGGCCCAACGCACACGCAACTTGAAGCTGCTCCACCAAAAGAGGACGGCTGAAGTACAGGAAATTTCAGCAAAGGTTGAAAAAACATTTCTAAAAAGTACTTCAGGGAGGATGATCGGACATACTTACCTATCCCTGTATTCTCCTGGGTTCTTCCAGTTTTTTTCAGTGACGCCACCCATGACCACAAATTTTGAGGAACTCTTGGAGCCTTCAAAAAGTTATTCGGAGCAGTTTGGAGCAACTAATGTCGGTTTTTGTGCTTGTTTTCAAGTACCACAGCAAATGCACGCCAAAACATCTCCCGAGAATAAAATCTGAGAAAATATGTTTGCGTATTTCTGTATTGTCATCGTGTGGTCTGAAAATATAACTTAAAAAAAAAAAAAAAAAAAAACCAGGAGGGCTGCGGCCGAACCTTAGAGCCGTACAGAGACCCATTCAGTATTGCAAACGTACGACATTTACCTTATTTGCATGGTATAGTATGCAAGGGGGGTACATACTAACCGGGAAAGGAAAGTAGAACAGAAACATAACATTATTTGGCAAGTTATGTATTGTGATAATTTACAGAAATACGTTGTTCAAAAACAAACTACTCTGAAAACGCTGCTAAAACAGAAACAACATTTCTTGGTAACTTATGTATTGTGATAATTTACAGGAATATGTTGTTTGCAAACAAACTATTCTGAAAACGCTGCTACGAAATGTAGCCTACAATAAAAACGTTCCCAAAGGCACTAGCTTGTTTTCTGCTTTCTTTGTTTGACGCGCTATTTTTGCACACTTATGTGGCGCCACTTTTGGAATATCGATTTTTTTGTTTCGTGATGTGCCCACAAGGCCCCCCCGAGACGTCATCCTTTGTTTCGCATACCCCGATGTTACATGCGATTTGGACGTTTTGTGTGAAATCATTATGTTTCCGGTATATTTAGTTGTATTTGTATTTAAAAAATTTCATTTAAGGAAAAACTTCTCAAGTTCAGTAACCCGGCATTTTCTCTTTTGTCTGTATACATTATACACTGCTTTCCTGCTTCTGATCGTTTTCCTCTTGTTTTTTCTCCCCTCTATTCTCGTTTCTTTTCACCCTCACCTTTTTTCCTCCCTCCTGTAATTTATAGTGTCCTGACACTGGCTGCCATGGTACACCTCGACAAGCCTGTTTGGCTTGGGCTGACCCGTCACGTACTTAGCGCCTCTACGACAAATAAAAACTATTATTATTAACAAAAAAAGGTACCAGGAACAGGGAAAAGCATTATAAAGATATAGACAATTAAACAGTAAAGCAATGAAACAGATTAACTCGAACATACAAAACAAAATTCCAATCGAGCAGCAAAGTTTTGTTATAAAGCTTTCGGGCATGATGCAAATTTAAACATTTAAAATAGCGATGTTCTTACAGCAAAATTAGGACAATAATATTATGAAAAATGATGACCCTGTATGCAAAGAACTTTGTTTACAAAGAAGTCTCAGATACCCGACACTACCACATACTGCTTCATGTTAATAAAAATGAAACTATACAACGCTGTTACCCATGCTAATTCGAGCATTATTTTGACAGGTGCCCAGGATGTTGAATATAATTTGGGAAGAGTGTCGTCGCACATTCTGTGCATGACAATCATCACGACCACAAATCCATGCCCTCCGGCATGCACTGTGTACTACTGTCTGCTACATTATAGCCTACAAACAGCCGCGAAATATTCAAGTACCCCACAAGCTCTGAGCTATCTGCATGTGAGTGCTTTATAACAACGCGGAGAGAGGCAAAATCAGAGATAGCCAGCCGCCTTTTACGTGCAAAACCTGACGGTATCACGAACACTTCGTGCAAGAGGCTTCCGCTGCCCGGCCGCAAGGCACGACTACGAGGGAAGTCGCGAAAGTACGCCGAAACAAAACACCCCGTTATTTTCAATCCACGGAGCAGACTGCTCAAGACCAGCTGTGTCCCAACCGAATCCCAACCAATGTTCTGCACCCACAACAACAAACAGTTCCCATGCAAAGGCGCTAAGTTAATCTCAGATCCACCGCTAGATGCGCATAAAGGCGTAAGCATCTCGTCGTCACGAAATTGAAGCTCAGCCTGATGCGTACACCTTGCTCTAACTTCCCAGCACGGAGCTCCTCGCACGCCCCTCGCACACTGCGTCACCCTGCTTTGTAGTTACGCTTGCTCGCTTCAGCAGCCCACTCGCTTCTTTTGTTCCCCAAGATCAGCGTTTGATAGCAGTCATTCCTTCACCTTCCTGCCTTGCCGCCTACTTGGCCCCACAGTCGCTGCACACTCAGTTTTACGCCAAGACGCCGGGTGACGGGCGCCATTATTTCCCAAGCAGGCTGCCGAGTGAAGGCGGCACAACCCTTGCCAGCCCAGCTCGACGTCACCCCTCTCTGCCCATGGGTCAACGGCGCAAATTCTTTGCCGTCATGGGCCACTTATTATTCACACAATAAACGCACGCAAAGAACAGCAGTTCCCCAAGACCTGCTGCACATTACTGCCGCACGAACATAATCGAACGAGACTGAAGGACTAACAACTTCGCACTGTTTTGGGCCTTACGTGTTAACACTGTTACACCAATTCTGGCAAAGATTAGCATAGGGTAGAGCAACAGCAGAGTTGAAGGACATGACTGCAGTGAGAGAAAGTGTCCCCAGTGCTGAAGGCAGCAGAGAGATTAGTGCAGTCAGCAGATGAAGCGTTGCAAGCGCTCTAGCTACCGCAGCCTCTGTAGCATAGCTATGGCCCCGTATACATGGACTCGACGAGAAAGGGTTGAGTCGACTGGCGACTTACCTCGACCCCTCCTGCATTTATACAATAAACTCCATCCAAAGAATCGAGGTAAGGGGGGGGGGGGAATCGCCTCATGGGCCGCCGACTCGGCCCGAAAAGCGAGTCAACCACCCGAGGGTCGAACGGACTTTTAATTTTAGCCTGACGCCTTTTCGACTCTGCCCGTAGCTTATACACGGATGGGTAAGTCGAAAACAAAAAAAAAAACTTTTTCTCGACTCAACTCTTCCTCCTCAAATCCGTGACTGGCACCTTCGAGTAGATTCAGGGGTGCCTGGCAGCAAAGCACGCACTTTCATGCACCTCCGCTTCCGCTCATTGCTCTCGGGACTTTTTGTTCAGCAGCAGCACAGTGGCTGTGTCTAGAAGCGCCCAAGCCTTTGCCACCCAAGCCAGCTCTCATGCCCAATGACAAGAGTAGCCGCAAAACAATCCCAGCTCAGTGATGAGAGCCCTTGCTTTGCCAATGTTTATGTGCGGCAGGCACCAGCCCCCCCTCCCCCCCCAAGAAGTCTGCGCACCACACATGAGCAATCAAACGCCATGCAAGGCCATTATACTTACCCGCTCCCAATACACCCGCCCGCGCTACCACATTCAGAGAGCTCTGGGGAACGGGCCACATGATAACCTTCACACAACAGCCCTTCGGAAAAAAAGGAAAAGAACAGAAGAGGAGGCAGTTGGAGGAGGAGCCATGCACCTGGAGGAGGGAGGGAGAGGGGGCACCGACAGGTCAGGGGGTCATGGGGGACGGGCTAAAAAACAAACTGAGCCACTTTGATAGGCCAATCGATAGCCTGACGGCAGAGTTTCGTACCGATATACACACACTAGAGGAAAATCTGCCACTGCCACAATAGCAGCTAGCAACGGCTGGCTCGTCGCCTACATGGCTTCTTTTTGCTCTAGAATTGGAGCGAAAACAAAACGAAGAAGGCTGACGTTTTCTTCCGCATCTTACATGAAGCTTCCCAAAAACCCACAACATAAATCTGCTGGCGTTCCATTTTTTAAGATTATTATTATTACCGTTATTCTGCAGCCAGAGGCAGCTTTTCGGCCTGTTCATGAGCCAGGACACGACGCTGAAGCGCGGCTCACGTAGGCACTGGTGCCAGATTTCCCTCTAGTATATAAGAGTATGAAACTCTTAAACGGTAAGACTACAAGTCTCTTGATATGTTCGTTACAAACACCGCTCAATAAAGGCCCAACCACATGCACGCGCAAAATCGACGTACTCGCGCGACAACGTACGGCTGCAGCGGCATGCATGCCTTCACGCGTCGACTTAAGACGTCGGAGAGGGCGAGTACCACATATCGCCGCAACGCGCGCACAAACCAATGCGCCGCGCAGTGTGGCTCGACTACCCCGGACTCAGCTTTGTGGCGGACCAGTTTCACCTACATTTTAACTCAATAAAACCATAATACCTATTCTCACAAAAGTACGCATATTATTACAGAAACAACTAAAACAGTTCTTGGGACATGAAAAACGTTAAGGACAGTATGCATACTTGGCGGGCACAACACCCTACCGCTAACAATCTGGCATAAACCCACTTTGCTCCCATTAGTTGCTCGTTGCTTCGCGTGTTTTGCCACGGTGTTTGCTCTCCGTATTTTACAAATTACTGTTTTATCGCAGAATCAATAGCAAAGTTAGCTTATTTATCAATTTGCCCTTTTGTTATGCAACCTGACAGCCAAGGTCTATATCAACACCGTGGGCATGAAGGTTTGCGTCGATGTCTGGCGGGCGGCTCTGACTTTGGCGTGACAAGCGCGTAGCAATGCACTTCGGCATACGCCGGTTCATTGCGCGCTTATGCCAGTTATGTCGTCGCGCGATACGTTGGTTTTTACACGTGCATGGGTTGGGCCTTAAAACATGCGCGTTCTTTCCTAACATTGGCAACTTCATCAAACTTTCACTGTACAACGCACACACATCGTTAATAAGCGCAGAACGTAGTGTCTGTTATCTGTTCTTTCGTACTGCTCACAGCAGCTTCATAGTTTTCCGTCTTGCCCACAGAACTCATTCTCCACCTGACACTGAGCCACCAATGTTTAAACGAGCCACCTTCAACAACACCCCCCCCCTTTCCCCTCTTTTCAGTCACCTCAAACCTAAATAGCAGCCCAACCTAACATGCAGAGAGAGTAACAGTTGTTCAGATGGAAAGCAACCTCACAGGCTGGACCATCACACACACGCACACCAGTGTTTGACCACTCTCAAATTACCGACACTACAGCCAAATGGCGACCCCGCTAATTTTTTTGAAAAAAAAAAAAATTCCACAACTTTCTCTTAGAGAATTTACAGCCTACAGTTATTCAATGCTCCGCACTTGCCAAGTGGTCAAACCTGGCAAAATTCCTACGTTCTGCACCACATTGTTCACTTCTTTGCAAACTGTACTTACTCCTTAAATAAGTTTTGTTATCCGTACCACTTCCCACTGAGTGCCGGTCACTGCATTCACTTACTAATACCTATACAAAAAAAAAAAAAAAAAACTATCTGCTTAGCTTACACACCCCGATGGCTTCACACCCTCAAATCTACTCTCTGCTGCAAGCCTACACAATCTCAAAAACAAAAAAAGTACCAGTCCTCCGGTCTAGGGGTGACCAAGCCAACAATCAATGCTTTTACCACAAGGTCCTCGCAACCAGTTAACTGGTTCACACATCAGCAAAAATGATATGTAGTACCACCTTGGAATCCTGCGTGAGCATGCCAAGGACATTTAGGTACGCTCACACACTCCAGTGACAACGAAAACTGCAAGCTAGTTGGTTGGTCTGGAAAATAGGCAAACAAGCATTACGCCGTTTTGCCCATTGTACAGATTCAATCCAGCATAAGCAACCCAAAACCATTGGGGCCCCCAACACCCATTCCCGTCAGCACCAGCAACCATCTGTTCACATCCTCCGAAATGCTCTTGAACAAACTTGAAAATGTACGTTTACCAGAAAATGTTAAGTTCTTCACCCGAGCATCTGCACAAGCTCATTATGAATGCCCGTCAGCCACGTGACAGTAAAAATACCCCCATAAAACGCGCCATATGATAAGACTGATCCCACAACTTGAGAACGAATTCACCCATCAACTGACACCTGTCACGTAATCTGATTAAAGTACTTAGCAGACACCCAGCCCTTCCAGACTGCAGTGTTTTTGTCTGCTGTTGGGAAAATGTCTGTTTGGCTTTCTTTTTTTCCAGCACATACCAATCGCTGCCACATTTACCGAACTTGTATTTAAAACTAGTCAGCACAAATCATTCTACTTGCATCAAGGAACATAGCAAAAGAAGAGCCACCTCAACCTCTCTTCTTTGCTTGCTAGCAAGAAGTCAACATAAGGACCGGTTACAGCAATTGACGGTACACTTTACAAGCGGTCCTGCTGACGTGCTCTCTAGGCTTGCCAAAGTTCTCTAGTCAGCAGATTTTGTGGTACTGTTCGAAACAGTTGGTAAAATGAGCACTGCAGTTACACTATTTGCAGAGCACAGCTTCGTTTAAACGACCAAGATGGGCATAGGAATGAACATGGGTTGTGAACGTTGCCGTCTGCTCTCTTGAAGGCCACAAAGATTGGGCTGACCTGAAACTGTTCATTCATCATTGCCCCTTGAAAAAAAAGAAAAAAAAAAAGCTCCAACAGACCAGCTTGCTGAATCCCCACTGGGAATAACTTCGAAGTTTTCACATTAGGGCCCATCCACTGAAATGCAAGCCTGGCAATACTACACTAGCTAAGCTAACCATAACCAAACTAACCACATGAACTATATAATACGGCTTTATACTGTTAAAGGATTGCTAACACAGTATTTCTGGACAGCCAGCGTAACAAAAAAAATATATCGATTATGATAAAAAGCGGAGGAACAAACCTTCACGAAACTTAAATACAATGAACTACACTACCACGCATAGTGCAAGGTGTTCACAATGTTCACGATAGTAAGACTGCGAATTACAGGCACCTGCGAAGGCAAATAGAGGCGATTGCCGATGCTACCAGCAAAAAAAAAAAAAAGTCCTGGATGTAGATCTGCCATATTGCATGCCTCACTTTAGTGCAAAGGTTCTTGCAACGTGATTTGCATTAGAAGGCTGTTCATTTCCATGCTTGTGTATGTACCATACTTTTCAACCCTTTCAAAAAAAAAAAGTCCCACTCACAAATACATGCAAAATAAAAAATGACGGCGAAGCAACGGTTTACGCCTACAGCATGCCTACAGTATCTGAAAAACAAGGTAGAGCTTTCATTACATCTCGTTACTGTAACTCGAAGCCCGACCCCCAAATTCGCGTCGGCTCGTCCGACTTTTTAAGAACCACAAAATCCAAACATTCTCAGTGAACGAAAACATTCAATAATAATAATTTCAAAGCACGTCACCAAAAATCATTAAAGAAAGGGGAAACGTCCGCCGCGAAGTTAAAAACAAAAAAAAATCGGGACGGCCACATTCCAGAGGAAATAAGAGGAAAACGCGGCATTTTGAACTGCTCCGCCCGACAAAATGCAAGTCACGTCCGGCTGGAAATGTGCATTTCGAAAAACGGCGCGCTTCGGGCTTGTCACGCTTACGATCTGTTCGCCACAAAAAACAGATCAATAACCTCTTTCGATAACGACCACGCAACAGCCACTTCGACGAGATAAGCACCTTTCATGGAGGCGAGCCGCTGACGGCTAATGACAGGTAAAGTTATTTCGGGGACTGCGAAAAGCCGTGGCCGTCTAAAACAGGGCCCGAAGTAATACCGTTTGCCAACAAATACCGCTACGTTGCGAAACAAGGCGCCTGTGAATACCGGTTACGATTAAACAAGACCAACAATGCCGGTGCCTCGAGGAAGGTGCCAAGGCCTCGTTCGACGCTCCGTAGAGCATGACAGACATTTTTTTTTTTTTTTTTCGACGGAAGCGAGGCTTCAGAAAAGCCGGGCCGCGACGTTGACTTGGGTTTCTTATCAAGTCGTCCATAAGAAGGGCGTCACACAACACACGCTGAAGGTTACTTCGATGCTTCAAAAGCAGAAAGAAAAATGGGTCGCACATACCTCCAGAATTTCCTGGGCGGGATTTGTCAGGAGACCCGTGCAGTGGACGGTGATGTTGTCGCCGACGTTTGGTCGCGGCCCGATGCCGGGCTGTATTACTGTTTTGAGAACGCCGGGCGTTATCTGATACGACTGGGCCATCATATTTGCGAACGTGATTGAGCCGGGCGGGTTCCGAGTGCGAAAGACACCTTCCCAGAGCGCGGGAACAAAAAGCAATGGACGCTGCGGCGGTGGCGACTGGCAGATCGAGATCCGTGCGGCGAGACGACTGCCGCTGGATTAACAAGTGGCTCGGATTGACCGCGCACGCGCGTTGGCTCGTTTTAATTATTAAAAATAAAGTATTGTATCACTTTATGCACTAATACGGACAGTATTAATAATAAAAACAATACATAAAGGCTAACTAATTAGTAATTATGCTGATAAAACTTATAACTTATTTGTGGCCAGCGATGCGCTTAAGGGCGCGGCATTTGAATCATTAAAATGACGTCGCAAGTGTTTGGAACGTGCATGCAGGATGGTGTGGAGGAAAATGTGTGCCTCAGTTTAGCTCGTACACCTCTGCACAACCCTAACCTGGGGTGAGTGTCAGTGGCTGCTGCATCCGGCTGCTCGCTGCCGCCGACGCGTTTCGGGGAAATGCTCTCAACGTCTTCCAGCCTTCGTCCAGACTACACCTACATCCAGGCGTCCGCTGCATCGAATCCACTCTGTTTCCGCCTTCCGCATACCGAACTTAGTGCTCCTGAGTTCTCGAACGTGTCATTTCTAGAGTATTCCGGTGTTTCTGCAGACGACATGCGAGTTGTACGTTTGCGAAAGGGTCGACTAAACCCACCGAAACGGTCGACCGGCCATCTAGCTAGCCCTCACCGCCACGACCGTCATCAAACCGCGCACCAATTTTCACTTCCTAAGCGTCTTGCCAGTCATACTTGCAGAGACCACACACACTACAACCAATGAGGCATGATGGTGCGGCAAAATCAAGAACCGGGCACTTTACTAGACCAATATGTTGGCTGTCGGTCACACTAGCTCATGCGCTAGCCCATCCCGTTTCCACGCTGGATACGATGCGCGCCATCCAGAGCCGTGATATAAGTGCGCCCCTCAACAAATGGTGCATCACAACCAGTGATGTTTAATATTCTAGGACTAACTGATTATTCATCAACGGCTCACTTAGTCGTCAGGGGTTTTCACAAGAGAATAATCAGGCAGTTCACACGGCAGCACAGGAGGGTCTGAGGTTGTGCATTTCCGTTTCTTTCTCCTAGAGCCACTAAATAAGCTCTACTTTCCCCTTGTCGGGAACTCCCCCTGCGGCCTCTTCATCGCCAGCCATACAAATCATTCAATACGAAAAATTAAAAAAAAAAACTTGCCTTCCAAAATCTTGCTCAATCTGCACTTTCTCACGTTTACTCCCGAACATCTTCCCCAACAAGCCAAATTTTGAACAGTAAACACATCAGCGATGACAGATGTGCCCCTAGAACTTTCAGACAGATGGTTTGCCTCTCTGTCAACCACCTAGGTGCCCTAAAGCTGGTCGCCACCACATCATCTGGTTCTGTCCCAAATGCACACCCCCTACAAACGAACCTATCCATCCACGTAGTCGTCGTACTGTCAAACACCCCTGTTCTCACACCCCATGCACAATACTTCCACCAACAAACGTCTCTGCACAAGCAGGTCAGAGCTGAGATTTGCTGCCCATGCCAACCCAGCCCACCTATCTGGCCTGTATCTCTGCTGAGAACCACTCCAATTGAACGGCCTCCGGCTTGCATTAGAGTCAGAAAAATGCATGCGACATGAATGCGAGTGCCTGCCTCCTCAATGACACAAATGCATGTTTTTTTTTTAAAGACGATAGTCTTTCTTCCGCTACTTGAACATGAAAATTTTGGTCTGTCTGTGACTCGATTCAGCCACCCGGCCAAAATGAAACTGAAGCTGCACGATAGGCTTATATACCCACAGCCAAATCTAAACGTCAAAATCCAGTGGCAATGTTCATACTTGTCAACACTGTTGAACAAGAACAAGACATTACGCAAATATAAGGCAGAAAATCAACACATACGTGGTATCTGCACTGTTCTTTTATAAAAAAATTCATGGATGCTTGATTTTTGCGATAGCAAAGGAAACATTGCATCCACTGCAGAAGAAAATTCACTTTGTCGCCTGCTGTCGCCCATGCCACTATAGCTTCTGGAGGCATTTTAAGAAATCAAGCGGCAACAGTTACAAAAGGTTCCACTAGATAGGGTCCACATTCCGCTTGGAATGCATGCAGAGTAGGGCAACATGGTTCTATAAACGTCATAGTAGGGTTCCTCGATTCATGCGCGTCTCCGCCGTTTGGCTGCGCTGGCCTTTCGAGGCACCCGGCCTGCAGCAGCGGAACGTGGTAAATTTATGACTCGAGCAAACCTCTAACGTGTTTATCTTGGGAGGAACGTGACCAGAGCGGAACAGCATGGGAAGTGAGCGTGAACAAGAAGGGAGCCATTTACTTGGCAAATGTTGAACCTTTCGTCGACATCTCCAACGAAAGAAGCAGATACGCGGGCAATTTTTTTTTAATTCAAGCACTCCTGTCCTAATCACAACATTCTTCAGTCCATTATTTCTTCGTATGCTTCTGCTACAATGCTACAGTACAGAAACGTTTTTTAAAAAATACACTCCACTTGGGCTCAATTTTGCTCATAGGTCTCTGTTTTTAGCCTGCAATTGCGTTTAAATACCAACCCTGGCAAAAGTATTCTCTTTCGTTGTTTATTTACACTGCCGAGATGCTGTAAAAAAATTTCTTTGCTCACAATCGCTGATGTGAAAGTTGCAATATTCGCCGCACGACAACTCGAAACCCGCAACCTCATATCAGAAGTCACAAGTTGCACAGGTGTCTTTTCGCCGAAATAAACCTTCCTAGTTCCGTGCACCAAGCCTCGTGTACAGCAAATTGCATTGAAAAAAGAAAAATTTCTGCTGCGCCTAGATTACAGCAGCAGCAGACTAATATGCAAGTGACAAAAAGTCTGCTGCACCATAGTTCAATGAGAACAGCGTGTCCACCCCCATTGCTCGTGTTTGCCATGGCCTTGTTGTCCTTTCTTGAATTCGCCGACGCTATAGATGCAGTCGTTTGTTTTGGAAACGAGTCGATCAGAAGACAACCTCAATCTCGAACATGACGATTTAAAGTTTAAATGATTCAGTACACAAACTGCAACCTTCGATAACGGCACACAGAGAGCAGTCAACACGGAAGCACCAATCTCGTTTATTACCGTTCCAACATTCTCCAATAAAACATGTATACACCCATGCGCAATAGCTAACGAGCAAAATTACTCAGACGAGGCTATAGTTTGGTTGAACTAGATTAAATATAACTTTTCAATTTCCTCTCTTAAAAGTCTCTGCATTACCCGCTTATTAAACATTGCCGCTTCTCCTCGCTACGTACGCTGCTAATACGGCTAACAGGCAAAAGTGTAGCAAAATATACGCCCACTGATTCCGACTGCGACCTCACCAGTGAGCAAGTCTTTTTTTGTTTCTAGAGCTTTTAAAAGTGAGCCGTAACAAGGTGCGCTTAAAATGCCCGCGCACAGCCAATCCAAAAAAAAAACAGTATCGGCTGCCGCTCTCAAATTCATTTTTCAAGTGCAGCAGTGCCTATGACAACAAGTAGTACACTCCCTTACGTACATGAAGTTCCAAATTTCGTGTGTAACGTGCCCCCAAAAAAAAAAAAAAGAATGAAATCACGCGACTGCGCTCTCCAACTTCACAAAAATCACCTCTGACGGACACTTCTGAAAGTCTGGGAACATACCTTCCTTAATTACACAATCTTGAAGGTCTCGTTGAAAAAAAAAAGCCAAGAAACGGCAATTACAAATTTCAATCCTCTGCATGCAACGATTCACAGTTTGGGTGCAAGTGCTCCAAATAGAAAACAGACTTTGCAAGGGAACACTACTAAAAGTACGTCGAACTTATAAAATAAGCACCGGACGAATCAGAGGTGCAAAAGAGTGCGGCATACGCGGCAATGCAAACAGACCAGATTGAGCAAAAATTCCACGTTCCAGAAAACAATATACAAATAAAGCTCTTGTGCACACGTGCTCGGGGCCATAGATGGTGTAATCACGGCGGAAAAAATCACAACTGCCAAGCAAAACAATGCTCTCGGAAAGAATGTGCAATGCCAAACAAGCACTCCGCAACAATGTGTACATCATAACCGTATACCTCCGAAAGTCGAGTACATTGAATTGAATCGCCTCCTCTCGACCGCAACACAAACATCGTCAAGGCTGGACCCACATACGAAACTGTTCCGCGTACAACGCGAAACTGCTTCGCGCTGTTCCAAAGTTGGCAGTAGGCACAAATGCCGTAACAACCAAATGCACGCGACTTGTTTTTCGCCCGCAAGGCCTGGAAAACTCCGTCAACGACCTCGCAAATTCAAAACGCACGTACTTCAATACTGCTCAGTGCTCAATACGAATTGTCGCGTCACACATCACAGACAGTGTCTCAATAACACGCACTCTTGTCACAACGTGTGTACGACGAAAGGGTCACTCGGGGGACGGCAGCAACGATGGCAGGACTAAGCTCGCGGGATTTCCAGCCGAGACGTCCGCAACAGCATAACGATTTGAGGCGTTGCACACGACACCATGTTGAAAGACGAAAGTACATTTCCACAGGCTCTAGATCTATACAGCGTTCTTTTTACTAAAGTGATTTCCTGCTTGGTCCGACGTGACGAATGCGATCTCTGCCAAAGCGACCGCCTCTAGCCCGGGCTATGGCACAAAAATAACCTTCCTTTCTAATCTGCCCCCGAAATCCAGAAAGCTCTGCACTTCAAATTTGCGGAGTTCGTCAGCGCATCGGAAAAACAGCTTGGCCGTCGTCAAGGAGCCGCAACGTTTCCGGGAAAGCCATGCCGGGCCCTGGTCCAAAGTGCACACACCCCTGGGTAGAGCGATGTGCCTGGTTTAACAAGCAGGCTTAACGAGCCCACCATGAGCTCACCAGTGTGGCATGAAACCATTTGTACTGCACAGTTCTCGTGCGGTGCGTCCGTGGTTTTCGCAAAGGGTTCAAATACAGTGTGCAAACAACGAAGTCATATCGTGCTATGTTTGCAACATTGCAGTTGTTGTCAACTGCAAAACTGCCTTGCACAGCATTCGCCAGCACTGGGCACCTAGACGACTGTATGTTGCAAATTCCTTGGTGAAAACGGCCTTTTTGGCCTGGCACAAAGCTTCCAGCATGTTACAGAAGAGTCAGCCATGGATTGAAAGTGTTACATTGGTGCAGAGATTTCTTGCTTCCAGAAGAGTTGTCTTGTATAATTGCTGTATAGTTGTCCGGAATAATTGTCTTGCGACTGAAAGACCACGACGACTTCAACAGCACGGTTGCGCCCACCTTAGGGCTGATTGGTCTGCCACACGACCGTCAAACCGTGACTGGTCCTGCAGCCCGATTAAGACCGGCACGAAGCATTCTGCCCTGGTGACTTGACATTGTCAGATTCCGGCCTCACTTCCACCACCTGTGCGCACGCACTTTTGTGTCCAAAGCAGACGGTCAATTGTGACCGTCAGACAGTAACTGGCCCTGAAGCCTGATTAGACCGGTACGATGCATTCTGTTCCACTGTCCTGACACTTGATGCACCCCAGGGACTTGACATCGTCAGATTTCGGCCTCACTTCCACACAAATGCAGACGCACTTGGTGTCCCTAGTAGACGGGTAAGCGTGACCGTCAGACAGTGACTGGTCCTTCAATTTCATTGCCCTGCGACTTGATGCGCCCAGGAGACTTGTCATTGTGGCTCCATACCACACACAGATTCTTGCCTCACGCCCACAAACACGCACTTTGGGTTAGACGGTTGGCGCGACCGTCAGACCCTGACCGGTCCGGCGCAGAGGGGAGGCGTGCTGCTGGAGGTGCGCGGGTGGGAGGCCTGGGCCGCCGCCTCGCAGTTCCTCGAGCGCGGCCGAGACGGACGTCTTGGCGTCGAAGAAGTCCACCAGCAGCTCGTCCCTGTGCATGCAAGCCCGGAACTGCTGGAAGCTGATACACCAGTGCTGGTCCCACAGCGGAGACGACACGCTGCTGGCCGGTCCTCCTCCGCTGGCACCGCCGGTACCGCCACTCTCTCGGGGACCGTTCTGCGAGTGGGAAACGACAACAAAGCTCTTAAGCTCGGCCATCGCCTCCTGTATTTTTAAATTCCAAATGCATCGCCTGCTTCACAACTGGAGTGATTGGAACGCCTATTTCGGCCACATGCCGTAAGATGGCGCCACAGGAGTAGCCGCACTAAATCGACCGTGTGGAATTCAAGCGTGGCTTGTGCCTCGTTGCCAAAACAACCAATGCTTGAAACTGCCGAAGTAGCGGTGCTCTGATAGAAAGCTAGGTGCCACAGAGGTGCACGTTAGGCCTGCATTTCCGCTTTCTGCCAGGCGTCAGCCAAAGCTGAACTCATTTCTATTTATTTATTCATTTAAAAATACCTTACAGGCTCTATTACGGAGCACTGAGTGAGGGGGGACACATAGGGAATAGAACAATCCTAATGGGTGAAGCTAATGCCATATTACAAAACAATACACTCACTAAAGCGAGGGCTATAACAACTGGAGAAAAGTGCCACAACTGACATGGAAGGGCTTGATTGGGCCATCAGGGCTGACGCATTTGGCATTGAAAAAATACAGCAGGTGATGACTGAGCGTGAAAAAGGACTCAGCACTCTGGGTGCGTTCCAATTTCCCCTTTAGACGGTCTCATTGCCGTCTTCGCAGACTGTCCGCCATGTTAAGCCCCGCTCCAATTCGAACAAAGCAGTCTAACAAAGCTGCTTCGAGGAGACAGCACAAACTCAGCAATGACGCAGGCGACCTTCCTGTCTAAAGTTAAACTAATAAGTGATACCAGCGCCACGTTTTCGGTTAATAATGTTGTTACAAAGTAACTTGTTCTTTTATTGAAATTATTTAGCATCATTCACCTGTGGTGAAGATGTTTTTGTTCAATTTTTTAAATCACGTAATGTTTGTAATAATAACGGCAATATTATTCACGAAACTTGCGGCTTGCGTGTCTCAACGTGTCTGCTACAGAGGTTGTCGTCTGCGTTGTGGTGCATCCGTGACCACTGCGCCGTCATTCCAATTCTTGCTTCCTTGGGACGTCTACCTAGACTGCTTCGTAAGCTGTCTACCAAGCTGTCCGCGAATTGGAACGCAGCCTCTGTCTCAGGCATGGAGTACCATGCTAATACATACTGAGGGAAAATCCCACTACTACCTAGGCAAGCGCGCTTCATCCATCGTGCCATCATGTATCACTGATTACAATGATGGAAAATTTTATTGGCTCACGAACAAGCTGAACTGTCAGTAGCTGCAAATAACTGCAAATAAAGTTGTTTTTTTTATAGCAAAAGTATAGCTCTCAAAAGATTTACTTCTCCGTAATTCCTCAGAAGCTCCATGCAAGGCAAATGAGCGAAAGAAATGTTGCCCCCATTGTTGGTTTTTGTGTCAGGATAGACAAGAAGCCACTGTTGCAAGCCAGGCCAAGTCAGAATAGGAAACTATCAGCCGTTATGGCAGCCCCCACGGTGGCACAGCACTTGTAGCGAGAGTGTTTTCTTCACTATACATTCAATAGTAGAAGATGAACTATGGTTTTTACAGGACAGACTTCATGGTCTGCTCACTCGCATGAACAGATGTCACAACTTGGGACTGCTTTCTTCCATGCACTGCTGTTACAGTTGAACCTAATTGTAAGAGACATGGATGCAAGAGACAATCGGGTATGCGAGGACACGGTTGGTCGCCCCATCTTTCCCAGTACTTTGACCACTTTTATAACAGACATGGGATGTAGCAGATAGTTGGTTATAAAGGACAAGTTGTCCTTGAACTTTGGTCTACAATCTCACTTGTAACAGACATTTTAACTTCAGATACGGTGCCAGCAACCACTAACTGCAGCAGCGTCCATTGTGGAATCAGAGGGGGGCCGACAGACGTGTGCTGTCGCTGTTTATTATAACTTTAGCAAACGCTGAGCGGTTCATTGAGCTATGAAATGATGATGAGAAGCCTGAAGTAGAGATACAACACCAGGAGTAGTTAAAGCCTACCACGAAGCCTACAAGCGCGACCGGGGTTCTGCGCGAGCCAAGAATATCTGGGAACGCGCGGTGGACTCTCCCGATTGCGTAACCCTTCCCAATCAAGAGGCATCAAAGATGTTGAGTCCTGCAAGCATGATGAATAGCCACAGCACACATCGGAAGGAGCTGTGCGCTCTCGTTATTCATTAGGCTTGCAGACTCAACAACTATAATGCTTCTTCCGCGGGCAGTGTAGGAAGAGTAAGCTGGAATAAGCTGCTGCAAAAAACAGCGCAAATACAGTCATGAAGCGAAAAAAGATTCAGAACTATTTTAATTTTGGTGGCAAAACAAATTATAATAAACCTTTTTTAACATGCTGCAGCTTTCTTTTCTTAGGTTCATTCTTTTCTTTAGTCTTTGGCGCCTTGTTTTACACGATTGTAGGTCGACCCTTTTTTTCAGACAATCCAATGTTGGGGGGTCGCTTAGAATCGAAATACATCGAACTCGGGGGTGCTAGGGGGGGACAGCTTTGCATCATGGTTATGGTCCAAGTGAACCGCATGGGGCGTTTTCTGCTCGCGAAAACGCGCCATGGTACCCCCGCTTATAAGAGACATCTCGCGACCGCTATAAGAGACAGAAACTGATGATGTGGTTGAAAACAACACTCTAAAGCCCCGGCCGCTAGGGAAAGCGCCAATCAAATATCCGTGTAAGCTAAACTTATAAAGGCCATGAAGAGTGCACCTCCCCATTGGGGCAAGTCTGCTCCTCCCACTGCCGCCGAACGCGCACAAATCGCGTGCAGAAACGCGTCAAAAAGCCTCTAATAAACAAAATGGGTATTAGCGAATATTCAATGCGGCGCTAACATAGCCCAAATTATATCACATTGCAGTACACTTGAGGTTGTACTTGATGTCGCTCAAGTAAATTGGTGGGTGTGTACTTATAAATATTCAAGGTACCCTCATTAGAATGCCATATCGCGCATCCTTGATCAAGAGGCAAACTTTACTCGGTGGGCGTTCCAGTTAAAATTAACACAAAGTGATCTTAGGCAATCAATGCAAGCAAAAAAGGTGACTCCCATTAAAAATGGAATAAGAAAAGACATGAGGCAGGCAGAATACCAGATGAAACAATTATAAATAAACAGGGAGCAACAGCAAAACCACTGCAGTCCCGTGAAGGAGGTAAGCAATGGTCAGTTCGACTTAAATTTTAGCATCCTGGTGAGGATTGAAAACCGCTTTCTTTTCAGACATTCGCAAAAAACCTTCAAAAATACGAAGTCTGAAATTATTTGAATCCAATTCCAATAGTCCCACATTCCTTTCAACACTGGGGGCATAGGCAAAACTAGTAACACATAAAAAAAAAAAAAAAAATCTTGCAAAAGAAGCAAGCTTTAACGAAATGTGGCATTTGTTACGCCCTCCCTCTTAATTGCCCTCAACCATGAGCTCACCTGGTTCTGTGCCTCGCCGTCTCCCGAAGAACGCTCGCAGCTGGTCTCCTCTTCTGTCTTTGGCTTGGCCTCGTGATTCAGCTCTCCCATTTGCAACAGTTCAGTTCCTGTTTTTTTTTTTTTTTTTCCACAGAGAGAAAAAAGAACTGGCATGAACAAATGCTAGCCATTCAAAAACCAGCCATGCCCCTTCCTCGCACCCTTTCACGGGAATACATGAGGACATTGCCACTTACATGTTGCACTGCCGAAACAGTGACAACCTGATCCGAGCGCTAAGCCTAACTACCATTAAAGGGACCACAAAGACAATTTGAACTTGCCCTTGGTGAACGCCCTCAATGGCATCCCAGCCTCGTACAACGTTGTTTGTCACCAAAAAACAATAATAATTGACAAACTTTAAAATTCCTTGCTACACGACGTAAGTAGTAACATCGTGTGGGAAATAGCAAAAACAGATTAATCAGAGCACTAATCCCACCCTAGCATCAAATGTTGTAATTCAATACAACCAGAGGCATCAACACAGTTGCATGGTGATGGTTACCGGCAGTTGATTTTTTAGTGACCTCTAATCGCATCAACTTCGTCCGCATCAGTCCTTCAGTCCGATTTCCTTCACCATGTACTTTAGGTTCGAAGTGAGAGTTAAAATTCCCACAATTGGTACTCCAAGGTGGCAATCTCTAAATGACCCAAAAACTAACACAGCATTTTGCGTCTGCAGCCCCTTCGCAAGTAAGATTCTCACCTGCCTCTCTTGTTCAGAAAGACAGTGAAAATCATTAGGCTTCTTCTGTCGTTCGATCCTGTCCCGTTTTTGAATGATGCCCACTTTAATCACCCTCCCTAACGGCCGCACTGGACATTTGCAAGCTGTCCCAAGTCAAAATGGCGTGCAACCCTGTGGTACACCTGAAAGACCGGCCAAATCTACAGGCTGCGCAAATCAACGATTCCAAGAGAATGTTGAAAAGTTACCATTACCTACAAACACATCTGGCTGAAGCAGGTACCTTGCTGAGTAGATACCCTGGATGAAATTCACTCGCACAGTTCAGGTCAGTTCACTGAGCAACTATAGGCCTTATGTGAAGTCTGCTACCCTTTCGCGGCCACTGCAAGTGCGGCCACCAAGCACTTTCTGGTTCAAGGATTGAACCAGGAAAAAAAATAAATAAATAAAGCTGTTCCACTCAATGTGAAAGCTGTCGGACGTGTCAGATTCGCCATAATGGGCTGTAACACCGTTATCCACTCACTGCTACCACCCAAAGCATTTCAAATTTCCCGCCTCCACAGTGCTCGCGTGCCCCCTGCTTGAAACTGCGCCAGCGGGAGTTCTGTTCTTTTTGTGCTTGCTGTTCCTCCCGCACGTGCCGGCGTTGCACTGCCACTTTTTTTCGCTTACTGTCATAAAAACTAATCCAACGAGCGTTCCTAACTAAACGAACGCCGACGCTAGTGGTTAATTACTTATATTTTGCCTCAAATGTACCTGCAGTTTTCTTTGCGCTAAATAGCGGGGAGATGCATGACACGCACCAGCGGTTCACGAGTTTCGAACGCTTACTATATAAAACGCTTGGCTTGCGAAGCCTCTGGGTTACGCCACGACGACAGCCGTTACGATGGAACGCCGCGGGGCTCTACCTGGGTCCAACAAGCGATCGACGACGACAAGGTGGGCCCCTAAAGTGCTCTGCACTTAAAAGCGGCTAACTCCGGAGAGTGCTGGGTGGTCTGGCGTGCACTGAGGATTCAGGATGCCTGCATACGGTTGCGTGCCATGCTGCACACAAAGTGAGAACAAGGACCCTCAAAGGCAAAAGAAAAGAACTCCAAAATTCAGACAAAGTACTGTTTATTGTGTCATCCCAGGTGCTGCAGCGACAGTGGACGTCGCTACTTTCTCTTGTATGTGCATTCCGCGCGCTGCCAATCATATCTGTTTTACCTTGGTTCATGCAGCCACAACAAGAAGAAATTATATCCATGTGAGAACTGTCTACTCTCTCAAATCTGCCAGTTACTTCGCGATTACACAGTGGCGATTGCGGGCTACTAGAAGCAGTGATTGCCCCGAATGAGATTGAGGCTCTAAGACAATTCAACACG
This sequence comes from Haemaphysalis longicornis, assembly GCA_013339765.2. Taxonomy (NCBI): domain Eukaryota; kingdom Metazoa; phylum Arthropoda; class Arachnida; order Ixodida; family Ixodidae; genus Haemaphysalis; species Haemaphysalis longicornis. The sequence continues at coordinate 71,767 of JABSTR010000214.1, forward strand.
AATACTAAATGAAACAGCTACATACGCGAGTCTAATAATATTGGTAAGTTATCATTCATTTTTGCTCACTTGGTGTTTCAATTATTACAACTGCAAGGTTGAGTTGGCACACACGCTTCGTGAGCTCAAGACAAACTTGGCTGCTGCAATTCATGGCCCAATGTTCTTTGCGTGCTTTGTCCAAAAATCAGTTCTTTACGTGCCAACAAGAAGACAATTTCTAAACACGCTCTGTTCACACCAAATGCGCGTGCGTTTTGAGCTCAAGCAGCCACGTGAATACCCAACCATTGCTTGATGTGCGTTTCTTCTCGCCACGAATGACAGTTATCTGGTGCAATTAGAGATTAAAAGCACAGAGAACGCACCGAGTGCAAAAAAAGAAAAAAGTATAGAACACAAAAAAAAGGTGCCCGGCCCTGAGGCATGCGGTGGTGCAGTGTAGTTCTTGGCCCAGCCGTTGCAATCAACATGCACCGTTGGACTCAGCCAATAAATCCCCTCGTTCGTTCTGGCCCTTTGGAGCCTGTCAATCAACTCTGGGATTCTCTTGCCTACTGTAGATAGCTGGCTCGGTTTTCAGCGCTGTACCTACAACTTGTATGTCCATGCTGGCATGTTAGGCCATAGTCCGACCCCTTCTAACTCCACAATGCAGGTAAGTTTGGATGCTTTAGTTCGGCGATTAGTGCAATAGATGACTTCTGAATAACGTTTTCAGTGCGGGGTTGAGAAGGTGGCCCAAAATGGAAAAAACAGGGAAGGGGGTGGCCGTTTCTCTGACCATGTTGCTCTGTGTGGTGACCACCGTCATACTCTGTTTCATTTAATGACACATTTCTCTTCATAAGCTTCAATAAATGAACCTATCATATCATATTTGCGATTAGTGAAAGCCAGCACACATTTTCAGTGAGGAAAGCAGGTTAAAGAGGCTATACAGTTTTGTTTTCTTTCAAAACGTCAGCCGTATGTGAACGGGAGCACCACAGACAAGTCCACACACTATTCACCAGTCATTATGTGCGGTCAAACAGCACCAGGTGGGCACGAAAAAACGCACGTGTAGCACACGCACCAGCGACCAGCACTACCCTTTAACAGGGCGCACAAAGGAGGGTTCACTTCGGCTCCGACAGAGGGCAGAACTTCTGCACAAGGCCTCTTGCGAGCACTGTAACGACCACACTGAAGAAGCTCCACATGCTTTCAGCAAGACTTGCCTTCAGCTCCAGACCATCTCCTTGCCACCGATATTCGAAGCTAAGCGAGACGCCACTGAATAAACCCTTGCGCGCGTGTGCTGTGCAAGAGAGAGAGAGGGGGGAGTACCTGTGCAGGCGAGGGCGTGGTAGAAGTCCTGCTCCTGCGGGTGGCCCACAAACAGGTTGTACACACTCTGCCACATTTGCACAAACTGCTCCTGCACAAGGAGAAAGGGGGGAGGGAGAGGGGGGGGGGGGGGGGCATAATTAGGTCAGCGCGGAGCCCTGTAGGCAGGGACGACTGGTGGATACAGTAAAAAGTCGTTACAAGAGACACCTGTTAGAAGAGGCACTCGGTTATAAGAGACATTTGAATGAAAACGGTTCGGTTGGTTTTCCTATGTTTGCCATGTTGGCAACATCGCATACAGGAGACCTTGGTTACACAAGAGGCATGTTTCCTGGGTCCCTTGAGTGTCTCCTGTAACAAGGTTTTACTGTATCTGCGCTTCACCACCAGAGGTGAGCACCGTGAGTCATAATGGGCAATTCACAGTTACGGCCAATTCCAAACGACGGGGGAAATCATGATGATGATGGTTTATGTTTAGCGGCGCAAGGCCAACAAGGGCAAAGAGCGCCAAAGCACGAGTTATTTAGTGAGTGATGTAATCGTAAATACTCACACCAGTGAGTAGGAGTATTAAGAGTGACACGAAACAAAAGGCGATGGAGTTGGCTGGTGTATAGGGCCAGCACGACTATGCATCATAAGGCAAGAGCTGTGAAAATTTTATCCCTAATAAAAACTTGAAAACACGTTGGACAGAAAACATTGCTTCATCAGCTAAAAAGTGCGATGGGTGCAGTAGAATGTGTCATCTGCATAATTCAGGGAAATGTTTGCGTAGTGTTGTGTCAAGTGCCTTGCATGTGACTAGGTATGTGGACTACGGATAGGCCCTTCCCACACCTGCTACACATGGGTCGCGAAGACTCAGTGAGCAGGTAGGAGCACATTACATGCCTGTGGCCTATCCGAAGCCTAGCCAGGGCGACTTCAGTGCGTCTGTTGTGCGAGTCAGTTGTGTAGCGTCCCAAGTGTGGTTCTATTACGTGCAGTTTGTTGTCTGTCTGTTGACTCCACTGTGATTGTTGTGTGCTACGAAGCTGTTTTCTGACTGCGTCTTTAGACAGACTGCCTTTAGAATGACAGACCAAATCACACTTTTTCGTTTGCAGCCTGTGCGTGACGTGAGAGCACGCCACAAGTATCGGGGCGCTGCTGCCAGACTGCACCGCACCACAACCTTCACGGTCCAACAATTTGCAGAGGCTTTTTCTTGCTCCAGTTTTGGCGACGGACTGCGATGTCGAGCAGAGTGACCCGTCGACGCCCACGTTGCATGGGCAGGGCCTGGTCACAGAGCAGTGTGCCTACTGTGGCAATTTGGAAGCACTCAAAGGAGCCTGTCACCATTGACGAGGTAGACTTAGGCTTACCATAGCAACACATGCTTAAGGGGGGGGGACACTGCTCTTAAAACAGCTTCCTTTAATTGGTGAGTAAACTCTGCGAAACTTGTCAGTCTTGCTGCTTTTCCCCCACTGATTTCAAATATTCCATCATTTTTTCAGTCAGTCAATTAGTTCTCAGAATAATCAGAGATAATTAGCAATTTTTGGAGGAACAGTAGACAAAACAGTGTTGGCCATAAAACTGTAATCTTTACATTTTCGATACTTTGAACCCTGGTGAGTGCAATAAGGGCATCGGTACTTTTGATGCACCGCTTGGAACTAATTTTGCAGCATATTAAACTGTGGTGGCACCAGTGGCAAGAATCATTCCGAATGCCCATTTCAACCACCAAAGTTTAATGAGCTGTAAAATGAGTTCCAAGCGATGCATTATTAAACCGATTCTCTTATTGTATTCACCACAATTTATAGTATTGGAAAATATAAGGATTGCAGTTTTATGGTTAACGCTGTTTTGTCTATTGTTCCTCCAAAAATGGCTAATTATCTCTAATTATCTTGGTAACTAACTGACTGACTCAAAAAATAATGGCATATTTGAAATCAGTTGGGGAAAAGCAGCAAGACTGACAAGTTTCACGCAGTTTACTTGAAAACCAAAAGAAATTGTTTTAAGAACTGTCCCCCCGTAATACTCTTTTATACTAGTAGCGTGTACGGGTCTTTCTGTTACGACGCTGGCGATCGCTGACAACACATTGTTTAAATCATGTGCAACTTTGTTTTCAGCAAGAGCCCTGTTGTGCCAGGCAATGACGGCGTCTATTTGCAGCCTGGTTTGCCAAGTTACCACTCATAGTGTCGCCCCTTAATGCATACGATGTCAGAGGCTGCGTGAGCGTGCCCGGCATGCATGTGGGCAGGTTCTCGCAGACTAAAACCATAGTTTAATACGAGGGGGAAATTGCTCACTGTATGGGGAGCCACCACAGCACCCAGAAACGTTCCACACATACTTGGCTTGGCTAGCCACATGGCTTCTTTTCCTCTTGAAGCCCAATTAACACAGAGGGACAACATTTTCTCTTTCTTGTTTTGTCTCGAATGAAGCTCTTAAATAATCCCTGACAAACGAGTATTTCTGGAGCTCCACTAACCTAGTATTTGAAAAACTTCAAATAGTATTTCACAATAATACTGTTCTTTTGGAGCTACAGCCAACATTTCAGCTTGTTGATAAGCCATGCCAAGCAATGATCAAACGTTTCTACCCAGTGCATGATGGCGCGCTCGCTCAAGTGCAGTTCACCCAGACATTAGCCAGATTTCCTTTCAGTATATACAGTAAAATTTCAATGATACGATTCTGAGTAATACGAATTTCGATGATACGAATTTCATAGTTCTTGGAAATGTCCATGTGTTTGCAATGGGCAAGGCAGTTATTTTTCCTTTCAGTATATACAGTAAAATTTCAATGATCCGATTCTGAGTAATACGAATTTCGGGATTACGAATTTCTGATAAGTCTTGGCCATTGTTTGCAATGGGCAAAATTTCAGTCATCACGCTCCTTCCACTGCCCCGCGCATCGCGCATCATTTTCTAACCGAGGTAGAAGCTGCCGCGGGGCACAAATCGTCGACACGGGCGTAAAAAAGATCGCACTGCACTTTGCAGACGCGCATGAATTGCGTGCAAAAACGCACCATGCGGTTCACGTCTCGCCTGTTGTGGCGTGTAGCGAGCTTGGGCACCGCGAGTGAGGAGGTGAGTGCAAGTTTTACACACTCCAGAAAGGACCGCTCGGCGACATGGAGGCTAAAAAAGTAGGAAAAAGTAGAAAAACATCCCGGATTTCTTTCCGTGAAAGTAAGACAAGAAATAAACAAAAACTTTTTTTTAGTGCGCAGTTTTTTGGTCTGTGCCGGTTCATACAAATTTCGTGTGATACGAATATTTTTCGCGGTCCCGTGAGATTCGCATCATCAAGACTCCAAGTAAATGTATGACACCATGTACGACTCTTAAAGTATGACACTCTATGGCTAAAATGTTTCACGCAATTTTGTGCGTGTCAACCTGTTATTATGGTCAAATTGAACCTTTGGTTAGTTTTCATGCTTGCAAGCTCAGCCAATCAGCCCATTCGTGGTCTGCCAATCCAGCCCACAGTGCAGATGCACTTAGCGTTCAGCCAGACCAGACCAAACCTCGATCACTCATCATGTGACTGACCGGCCTGCAAACAGGGTCCCCCGTGTGGACCGGCCTTTACCAACACAAGAGAACACTGGCAAATCCGCTGGCGAAATTGCAAGCAAAAGAATTGTCCACAGCCTCTGCCAAAATTTTCTAGGCCATGTAAGAAGTTTTTGCCCACGATGAATTCCAAACAAAAGCTGAATGTTTAAGCGTAAATGAATGACTTTGAACAGTATAAGAAGGCAAGATGCTTTCGCCGCCTTTCTGGGATCAGTCATTTCAGTCCCTCTCCAGAAGTAAGCTGGTATTTTGAACACATTGTGGCCTCATAATGTTTGGCACGTCCCCAATAGTACTATGTACTAGATCAGAGAGATGAGATGAAGTGACAACCGCAAATGTGATAAGTACGATAAAAATGTACTAGATCATATGCAATGTCGCAGCGCATGGAAATAAAAAGAGCCTAACAGGCCCACTCTGTGCTTCAGTTTGTTGCAACGAATCGTTGAGCTTACTGTACCTGATTCATATCTGGAAGGGCCATGTCTGGCAGCTTGCCAGGCGTCCGACACAGGTCTCCGCTGCTGCCATCTAGGGAGGGGGAGGGCAGAGAGGGGCAAAACGATGAGGAGAAAAAAATGGTACAACGTTCGCACATCTTTTCTCTTCTTTCTCCTCCTTCTATCCAGCTCCACTGCTCCCCACAGTGGAGAACCCCTCATTTCCCACTGGCCCTACCTGTTATCCATCCCTCCGCACTAGAAACAACCGACTCACACAAGAAAATTTAGGGCAGGTCATGGCTCGAAGAGCCTAAGCCTAAGCAGCTGGAAACAAAGTGAACAACTATTACCGCAGAAACATTTTTCGTGCGACTTCTAGCCTCCGCTCTGATGCACAAAAATAAAAAAATGTTCATACTCCCTACTGGACGGTAAAGCCAGAAATATTTTTCTGGGGGGTGTTAACACCGCCGCTAAAAAACAAACAAAAAAAAAATACATCCTGCGACCCAACGAAATTTCGGTTATTTTTCGGCTTGAATAAACAGACTCTTCATTTGTGTTTTTATGTGTAACAGTCTAGCCCACTTATAACAACATCCAAGTGCCAAGGAAATCCCACTGTTATAAGCGGGTTGCGAAATGAAAAAGACGAGAAACAGAGCTCAAGAGAGCTTATTCGCATGCAAGCAAGGTTGTACTACTACTTATTAGCAGAAAAGAAGCCATAGTCCCTCAGCTATGTTTGCTGCGCGAAGCTGGAGCACATCTTTTTAAGAGCTCGTATCTGGGCAAAGGGTCCTGGGCAGAATTAAAGACATTGGGGGACTGTATCATGCATTCTTAGATAATTAAGGGCAGCCTACAAGAAGAAGAAAGTGTATGACAGCTGCATCTTACCGGTACTCACCTACGGGGCAGAAACTTGGAGGCTCACTAAGAGGGCTCAACTTAAACTGAGGACGACTCAGCGAGAAATGATAGGTGTATGTTAAGGGACAAGGAGAGAGCCGAGTGGGTCGGGAAACAAACGCGTGTTAAGGACATATTAGTAGAAATTAAGAAGAAATGGACGCGGGCAGGGCATGTAATGCGAAGGCAAGATAACCGCTGGTCATTAAGGGTAACAGAGTGGATCCCTAGAGAAGGCAAGCGTTGGAGGGGGCGGCAGAAAGTTAGATGGGCAGATGAGATCAAGAAGTTTGCGGGGATAAATTGGTCGCAGTTAGCACAGGACCACGGTAATTGGAGATTAATGGAAGGGGCCTGTGCCCTGCAGTGGGTGTAGATAGGATGGTGATGGTGATGATGCATTGGTCCTCCCACAAAGGCACTGCCTGAGTCGGCTGCGCAACCTGACGCAACCACGTCGTCAGAGTCATCATTGTCAGCGCTGTCTGCAGCCCATTTCCGCGCAAGAATCACCTGGCAGTTGGACGGCCTCAAAACATCGGCCCTGACGTCCCTTCCGCGGAAAAATGGCGGCAGTTGAGGAAAGCAGCACGCACGTGACACTTCAGCCGAATGTGTGCGCAGTGCGGGTGAGTGAGCGGGCACGAGGACGAGGCCAAAGCGGCAGCGCCGAGAGGGGGGTTCGGAAGAAAAACTGCTCCCCTCCTCCTCTCGCTTCCTCGTAAGCGGCGCAGTCAACACGCTTTCTGAGGGGCTGACGGGATGCGGGGCACATCACGGTGCTTGCCGTCAGCGCGCTCAGTGCAGAGGGCCGGCAGCTCCTAGCATTTTTGGTGTACATTGTAACTGGATTCAATCGTTATATCCGATATCACGGCACCGGAGCATTGTAATAAGCGGTTTATTTCACCACAGAACGCATACAAACGTTGATGGTGCCACACCTGTTCACCGTTATATCCCGTGTATCAATTCAATGTGTAAATAGCATAGGTGAAAAAAACGGCAAAAGGAAGAGGGAGGGAGGGATGCGACGCTCGGAAAATTTCGAGGGGGAGGTGGGGTGTCCTCACACCGAAACACCCCCCTCCCTGGCCCCTGGCCCCCCCTCCTGAGTAGTGGGCAAAAGAAGTTACAAGTCTCTTGGAATGTAGGAAAGGGGCACCAAAGCAGCTCTGCCGCTTCCCTCCCCCACCACCACCCCTCACTTCCCATAAGAGCGACGGTCCCTTTGTACTCGGTTGAAAAAATTGCAGAAGGTCCCAAGTGGAACTAATGAATGCTTAAACCGCTCTGGTATACACCAAGCCCCTTTAAAGGGGGAGACTGCTCTTAGAACAACTTCCTTTAATTTTTAAGTAAACTCTGTGAAACTTGCCAGTCTTGCTGCTTTTCCCGCACTGATTTAAAATATGGCATTATTTTTTTAGTTGGTCCATTAGTTTCCGACATAATGAGAGATAGTTAGCCATTTTTGGTCAAACAATAGACAAAACAGTGTTGGCCATAAAACTGTAATCCTTAAATTTTCCAATACTGTGAACCCTGGTGAATGCGCTATAAAAAGGAGTTTTTTGATGCATCGCTTGGAAGTAATTTTACAGCTCATTAAACTTTGGTGTTTGAAATGGGCATTCGAAATGGTTCCTGGCCACTGGTGCCACCATGGTTTAATGAGCTGTAAAATTGGTTCGAAGCGATGCATCAAAACACCGCTTTTTATAGTGCATTCGCCGGGGTTCACAGTATTGGAAAATGTAAGGATTACAGTTTTATGGCCGACACTGTTTTGTCTATTGTTTGACCAAAAATGGCTATCTATCTCTGATAAAAATGCTAATTATCTCTCACTATCTTGGGAACTAATTGACTGACTCAAAAAATAATGGCATATTTGAAAAAAAGGGGAGAAAAACAGCAAGAGCGCCAAGTTTCCCGGTGTTTACTTAAAAATTATAGGAAGTTGTTTTTCAGAGCAGTGTCCTCCGTTAAAGTCAGCTTCTCCGCTACACACCCATCCATTGGTGGAAAGACAACGAAGCGACTCCCTCTATATTACAGTTAAACCTGGATGTAACGAACCTCCATGTAACGAATTCCTGGATTTAACAAATTTTTTCCAATCCCCAACTCCATCTCCATAGAAGTCCATGTATTTGTGACCTCCACGTAACGAAGGTGTTGCGGTAATCGACCTGAATGTAACGAATTCGCGGCACTGATCATTTATGATTTTGAGCCGTAACACTACTAAAAATTTGTAAATACAACGCGCAAGTTCTATATAATAGGGGAAAAAATATGGGGCAAGATGGCGGGTAGAACGCATACGATTGCAGCAAGCAAGTGCGTGCCATCCATGCGAGCATCGATGTTTTGTGACGTCTGGTGGCGCTGCCGTGCCGAACGGGCGAGCGCACTCTGGTTAGGCTGGTCCGGTAGGTGTTCTGTTGTTAGGCGTAGCGCATTCTCAGCGCGGCGACGTCGTGGGTATCGTTGTGAGCGCTCGCTGTGAAAATGAGCTCCGTGCCGAGGAAGCGCAAGGTTTTGTCACGTCGGCTCGCAGGATGATGAGGAAGCATTGGAGGAGTTCGTTTCTCTGGACCGCCGCGTTGCGTCGTCTTTGACGCGAAAGACACAGGCGAAAATAACGCAGTTTTTTTGTGTTAAATAAACATTTGAGGTAAGTTGCGCTAAATCGGCATCTGCCGCATGTTTTTTTTGGTGTTCGTGATGATTTCCCTGGTGTTTACTTGAAAACTGCATGTAACGAAAACCTGGATGTAACGAAAATTTGCGAACTTTTTTCAATTTCGTTACATCCAGGTTTAACTGTAATCCCTTTAAGGATCAAGTTAAAAGCGGAGACACTTTTTTCAACAAGCACACCACATTCTTCAAGTTTCGGCAGGGGAAGTTCCCTGCTGATATGCCCCACCCCAGCATCCGTTCCTTCTCCATTTCCAACCGTGACTGCACACAATCGCACCCAGTTCCACCGCTGTATGCTAACCAAGGCACACACTCACGGCTGCTGCTGAGGGAGGTCGAGCCGAAGATGGAGTCGCACTCCCGGTTGCGCTTGAGCACAGTGTCCAGGAGATCCATGCGCTGCTGATGCCCCTGCTGCTGCTGCTGCTGTGAGCCAGTGTTGCCAGACGCCACAACCTGGTCGATCGAAGTGGCCTCATCCAGGGAGCTGAAGTACTCCTCCGCTTCCGTGGCTATCTCGGTGCTGTTCTCTGCCGCTGAAGAAAAACAAAACAAAAAAAAGAATAAGGGTGCGGAGGGTTATTTCGCTTTGGAGAGTAGGGAGTACGGTGAGAGGCAGTGGGTGTGCGCAAAGACATGCGAGCACTGACAAGAGCACACGCTCTTACCTCAATCTCTCCAAAGGCTAACACATCGTCGCGTCCCACTTCTCATGCCAGAAGACAGATCACATCGTGCGACAAGAATCGCTTGCAATCGTGCCTTTTTTTCAGCATTGCCATTAACGTGTTCGGGCCTCTTGTACCGTCCACCACGCAAAAAGATATGGGGAATCACTTCTTAGAGAGAGATCAAGCTGTTCGGAGCACAAAGTCTCGCTCACTGAACGCATACAACTCTGAGTTTTGTCACAGAGCTCAAACTCCATTGTGTGAGTGTCGGGGCAAGGACACCAAAGACAAGACAGGTGCTTCGAATTTCGAATTTCAGGGGTTTTGTGCACCAAAGCTACACCTCGGCTACAACGCATGCTGTAGTGGAGGGCTCAGGATTAATTTGGACCACCTACCCGCCACGGTGGCTCAGTGGCTAAGGCGTTGCGCTGCTGAGCACGAGGACAGCGGTGTTCGATTCCCGGCCCGCGGCAGCCGCGTTTCTGATGGAGGCGAAAAGCAAAAACTGCCCGTGTGTACGGGAATTCGGCGCGCGTTAAAGATCCCCAGGTGGTCGAAATTAATACGGAGCCGTCCACCTACGGCACACCTCATCGCCTGCATTGCGTCGGCACATTAATTCCTACAATCAATCAATAATTTGGACCACCACCTGGGCACCTTTATTGAGTGCCAAAATCTCACCACAGGTATTTTCGCTTTCCACACCATCAGAAAAGCAGCCGCTGTGGCATAAAATATGTTTCCAGGACCTTTATTATTTGTAAGACGCCACTGCACATCGCAGAAGTGAGCAACACCCCAAACTATACTTTTCAGTTTTTCTTTGTGGCGACAGCAAAGCAACCAGTTTCACCTGGAGAAGGACGATGCCAACAACACTCACTCGGACTATTCTTTTCAAGTGATAACCTCATTCACCTGCCCAAGGCTAACCAGCTGCTAGAAAAAATAACACCATAATGTCGGACTCCCTGAAAATGACTTACCGTGCTCCTTTGTCTCACATGTTTCAAACTCCGTGCACTACAAGCTTGCACAGTCACAGCTGGAAATACTTATTGTCCAATTTACGACTCAGCAAGTTATTTCTAATGCGCTCTTTATGTGAAGACAAGCTACAAGTTTTGCAAAATGAAAAATTTTCAACTTAGTTTTTCTGTTTTTCTGTTTTGTGTTTTTTTCTTTTGCATGTGAAGTATGGTGGTTGGTAACGCAAACACTTGAGCACGTCATCAGTGTCAACAGCACCACTTCCAGCAGCGTTATCGCTGCATGAATGGTGACAACCTAGTTCAGGAGACCCTTCATTAGAGCTGTGCCAGAAATTCAAAGCTGATGGTGATGCCAGCTTTATACTTGCACCATCGTCACCAGCCAATCTAAATCTGCTGCAAAATGAAGGCCTCTCCTGCTATGCCGCAATCCATTCTTTGCCCTGAATTGTCTTAATATCTCCATGGTACTCCCCTCCTTCTAGACTGGTTCCTCGGTAGTAGCACTCGTGAATTGTGATAGCTCGGATCCCAAATGCACGCAGCCCTCTGCTACACCGCTGAACTCTTCCTAGAAAAGTCCCAAGAACTGCTCGCACACCGACCTTGCCCTGAGGTGTCCTCTGGCTGCTCCCGCTGCGGGTCCTCTATGTCCCCCGGCTGGCACACCGCCAGGTGCGCGCCGTAGAGTAGCCGCAGCCGGTCGTCCATGTCGCCGCGCGAAGCCATAGCCAGAATCCGGCAGAAGTCGGCCAGGCTCACCCAGCCGTCGCAGTCCGTGTCCGCCAGTCGAAACAAGCGTATGCCCAGACGGCGTGGATGCTCACCACGACCCCACGGCCCTGGGGCAATGCAAAGAGCGGAATTTTAAAGTCGGGCAAGCTGTTGGTACATTCGGGCGAAAAACAAAAGACAACATGTAGAAAAAGACCACATTACGACGCACTGTCCTGTGAGTTCTCTTCTACGTGTTGTGTCATCTTTTCCACACTTATTCCCAGAATGGAAATAGCCGCATTGCTAGACGGCCTTTTGGGGAGCCCAGTGGAAAAGCAGTATTGCAGCGAGATTCGGCACCCTTTATCGGGGGAAGGGTGGAATGAGCCCCGGGTAGCGCAAGACCACAGCACACTTCTAACGCATGCCAGAATTTCTTTGCCAACAGTTTGAGCCACACATGAAGTAAAAAGAGGACTCGAATTACCATAATTGCAGCCGTAAGAGGGCCATGGCTGTTAAAACAATCTCTTCTAATTCTTTAAAAGTAAACTCTGAAACTTGCCAGTCTTGCTGCTTTTCCCCCACTGATTCCGAAATGTGCCATCATTTTTTAGCCAGTCAACTAGTTCCCGTATAATTAGAATAATTAGCTATTTTTGAGGAACAATAGACAAAAACAGTGTTAGGCATAAAACTTTAATCTTTACATTTCAATACCATGAACCTGGTGAATGCAATAGAAAAATCCTGCTTTTTGATGCACGCTTGGAATAACTTTACAGCTCATTAAACTTTGGTGTTCGAAATGGCCATTCAAAATGGTTCCTTGGCAATGGTGCCACTGAATTTAATGAGATGTGAATGTTTCCAAGCAATGCGTCAAAAACCGATTCTCTTATTGGCACTCACCAGGGTTCATAGTCTATTTAAAAATGTAAAGATTACAGTTTATGACTCATGCTGTTTTGTCTATTTGTTTCTCCAAAATGGCTAACTATCTCTCATTATCCAGGGAACTAATTGACTGGCTCAAAAATAACGGCATATTTGGAAATCAGTGCAAAAAAAAACAGCAATACCGAGAAGTTGACAGAGTTTACATAAAAATTAAAAGGAGCCGTTTTAAGAACCCCCCTTAAAATGTTGCACTGGTTTCTCTGGCCATTAAATAGGCCGCATTGATAATCAACTGCTATCAAGACTGCATTGTCTAGCAAAGGCATCAAAAGTCCAGGAGGACAAACCTGTCAGCAGCCAAAGCCTTTGAGCAGACAAAAGGAAAAGCTTGGCGCCATACCCCTCAGAGTACACAAAGATGAAAGCTATGCCAGCTTTGGAATCACAGTTCCAAGTAATGACATGTCAATGTTACTTCCTTATCCTTAAATCAACTATACTAATTACTAAGTTGTGCCACATTTATGTGGAATAGTCTCAAAATCTTCAGGAGTTTACTTTTTTCATCCCACTAGCGGTATCATTATTAGCTCTGGAAAATGACAAGCGTCTTTCTGTAAGGTCAGCCAGGGTGCTGGAATTGAAAAAATAATACCAGTTTGGTTACGGTTCACTTTGGGGTTAAATAATTTTGTTCCAATTCAGTTTCAGTTAGACAAGATTACACACTCAACCACTAGTTTGCGAACCAGGTCGCTTGCCTCGAATTGGTTCACAAAGTGGTTCGGAAAGATAATTACAATTAAGCGTGAAAATAACTTTAAATTTCTAGTTCAAAGGTAGCGTGACCAAGAAAATAAGAGTTTGGTTCATTCAAAAGATGGCTTTGTCCTAATAGCAATGTTGTCAGCATTAGTGGCAACCTTAAACATATTGCCGTGAACCATGCATTGGGTTTGTTTATTTATGTATTGTTTTTGCCGACCGGCTGCATCGGGCTGTGTTACCTGTGTTATCCGTCAAGTGCGTGCTCCATTCTTTATTTTTTATGCTGCACGTGTTATCTCCTTCGATAGGGAGAGCATTTCGAACTAACGTCACCAGCCTAGAATAATCTTCTTTGATCTACAGTGTTCTGGATGTAATTCGACGATTCGAGAAATACTCCCGCCAAGAGATAAATGCCCGCAGAGCAGACGCCGCGGCATTCGATTCGCCGACACTGGCTTGCGCACGTCACTTTGTTCACTGCTGCTTCGCCGCCTCTGTAGTCTTTGAGGTGTTAGGGGAGCACAAGTTTGCTCCAATAAACGTGTTTCTTTTCAAGACAGCTGTGTTGTCTTTGGCTTCGTGACAATATTTATGCGATTCGGAACCACCGACCAAAGCCACCGCTAAGAATCAGGACTGTGAAATTTAAGCCTTTGCTGTCCGGAACTTTTACCCACTTCCCAGCCGCTCCGATCCACAACCATTTTGGCAGTTCCTCATGCCGCGAAGCAATACCCAATCTGTGCAAGAAAAACTCGCAGGATATTTGTCTTTTCTCCTGCATTCTGCTTGCAACTCTTTTACCGATATTTGGGCAGCGCGTGAAACCGCTCGAAGCATTCACCTGGGCGCAGGCCAGAGTTGCTACTGCAGGTTTTTGCAGAAAATTAGTTTCTCTCCTGCCTCCTTTTTTTTCTGTCTACCCCTACAAACAGCACAGTCCTTGCTGCTTCAACGTGGGAGCTTGTAGAAAAAATGGCTCGTTCCAAATAGCCTTTCATCGCACTCTTGGTAACATGGCCTTACAAAATATTGTTTCGTGCTATGTGTAAAAGTGAAATACTTAGGCGCGATGCATACATAATTTCGCTATTTTAAGACTCCCTTTGCGTTGACGCACAATGCTCGTATAGTCACAGTGAGACCTGCATCTAGAAGTGAAAACATTAAATACAGTCTACACCGGTTACGACGGACCCTCTTGATCCAGAAAAAAAAATGTCCGCTGTAGCCGAAGTATGCAGTATCCAACCAGGGAGGGGGGGTATGAGCGCTAAAGTGGGTACTTTGAGAAATATTGCATATACATAGTACAGACACTTTTTCTTTCCACTCGCCTGCAGCACCTCTGCACAAGTGTTCGCGCGAGGGCATAGAATGCCTAAACACCGTTCCCAAAGCTTAGCACCTCCTGCACCTGGAAAAGCCTAGCGCATCACTTGAAAGTATTTTACAGCTCATGAACCTTCAGTTTTTGAATGGGCACTCAAACGGTTTCCTTGCCATGGTGCCAACCCACGTTTACATGAGCTGTAAAAGAAGTTCCACTGCGATGGCAATCGAAAACTTGACTGTCTTATTGCCTCACCAAAGTAGCTCATAAGTGGAAAAATGTAAAGATTAGTTTTTTTTGACCAACACAGTTTTGTCTATTGTTCCTCAAAATGGTTATTACCTCCATTATCTCGGGACAACTAATGGACCAGCTGAAAAAATAATGTCATCTTGAAATCACTGGGGAAAAGCAGCACGCTGACAAATTTTCCCAGAGCTTACTTAAAAATTTAAAAAGTTTTTTTAAATGCAGTGTCCTCCTTTTATGAGGGCAGACTCAACTCCGGTTGGACCACTTTGCGTATTCGATAGCGATGTTTTCAATCTCCCCGGAGTCGCGTTTATCAGCAGCGGCCTGTTCTTGACGGTTTCGAGCGGCCTGTCTGCTTAGACAGGCCTATACTTCTCGCGATGTCAGCCTGTTTTTGCCCAATGTTCGACGGGTAATTATGCCGCTGGCGCGCGCACGCACACACCCAACCACACCACACAACACACACACACACACAAAAAGCCACTGGCTTGGCTTGGCTGCGCCAATGACTCGGCTGCCAACAATGTTGCCAGACCTAACAGTTTCCTTGCCAAACTAAACAATTTTCGTTGTTTAGTTTGTTTGCTTCTTTGTTTAGTATATCAGGTGCCAGCCCCACGAAAGTCCGCTAGAAGCATTCAGTCGAAACAACTTTCGCCTAAAATTTAGTCTGTTGTAGCCGACAGTCTGCTCTAGCGGGTTCGTTATGAGTGGAGTGGACTCCACTTTAAAATGCATGGGGACCAAATGATCAACCACAAAATGGTGTGTGTGGTAACGGAAGTCCATTGTTGCAGGATCCGCTGTAGCGAGCGTAGACTGTATTGCCTGTATACAAGCGAGAGTGTGATATTTCATCCACATGCAACCAGCCGCAACAACCAATTTCAATATTGTTGTGCGTCCATTTCCTCGAGTTGCGACCACGAACGAGAGGACATTGATAGGTTTCGACCAAAAGGTTAAAAGCCCCTGATGTCACGAAGTGATGGTCGATGATGGCCGCCGTGTTGTTCTGCCTTTCTCGTTCTTCGCCCCGGTTTTCAGCCGTTTTTCGATCAATACGAATCATTACCAACTTGCCAACTTTCCGTTTCGATGGTATGTAAATAAGAAATTCCCGAATGACAGCTACCGCACTATTTTAACACCGACGTCCGACCGTTTT